>JH153925.1:141943-153097 GCA_000226015.1 Mnemiopsis leidyi | reverse complement strand
GACGACCAGTTTATATCACATATTCTAAGTAAGAAGTTGGGGTTAAAGTTAGACTACATGGAGCATATCAGAGACCAGTTTATATCACATATTCTAAGTAAGAAGTTGGGGTTAAAGTTAGATTACATGGAGCATATCAAAGACCAGTTTATTTTTTTAAGTTAGTCGTTGAATTTAAAGTGCTGCTTTGAACTCCGATGCGCGAGCAGAGCTGAGTGCATGAGTCGCCTGCAGCGAATAGAAGCCGAGTGCAACAACCAATATTAATATTAATGAACACTCTTGACGTCGCGTATTATCACACATAAGCACAGGCACATTTGATTACAAAATAACCGAACCCCGAAAAACGTATCTGACAAATGTAATTCCCCTAACTATTTTCTCCGCCTTCAGAGTCGAGTTATTCCTACCGTGGAACGGTAGTAGTACTTCCGCCCGGACGTTGGATCTGGCAAACTCCGGTTTTAAATCCTACAGAAACTAACAACTGTATCTTTGTGATTAACGAGGTTTGGTTCGGGAAATATTTGCTGGATTTTTATTTACATTTTTTCGCCTATCGAGTTGCTTTTAAGGGTAGAAGAAAATTTCCATCCATCCGTTAATGTTTTACACAATTAACTTATTCCTCTTTTGGACAGCAGAAAAGATTAATGAACTAGACTTATTACGTTAAATGCTAAATTTTGTTTTGCCATTAGGTAGATTATTAGAATGTTTGCAGTTTCATACTTTTTTCTCATCAGATTTCGGCCCAAACTGTTAGTGGACCAAGTTTGAGAAAAAGTATACTATTAACCCTTCTAGCAACGATTATGAAGGTAAGTTCAGCCGAGATATACCTGATCTTTAACTTTAATTTCCTACTTATAACACATGTGACATGCCTAAAATGCGACAAATTTTATGAATTATTTCAAATTCTTTAGGGTACGTATACGTGACGCGCGATGTCAATATCACTTGAAAACCCAATTTTAAAGTATCCACTTCGTCAATTATGCGCGCGCGGCGCTTGTAATTTAGCTGGCATCAAACTCCCGAAATTGTGCAAGAGCCCAAAACCCTTGACCGAATAAGGTATAATCACGGTACTTATGGTAAATAATGACGCTGAGTATGGTATGCAAGTTGCCCGCTGTTATGATAAATCCGACCTCAGGACCCAGCGTACGCTACATTGAGAACGCAGGAGCAGTTAGGCTACACTGTTTTTACAGGAACTTTGAAAATGCTGGATGTCGACTATTTCTATTTACTACTACAAGGTAAAATATTGTACTTGCAGCTGATTCTAGGATTCTTATACTTGATGGTTGATTCCTGGTTCGGGATTGCATATTTTCCAGGACTCCAGATAGATAGAACCTCAACAGTCTGCTAAAGCAGTCATCATGTACAAGGGTGCTGGAGTACCTTTACCTTCAAAGCTTTAACGTACCTACTATTCCTTTCAGTTAGTTAGTAAAAGTCAGCATATAAATAGACTTTTAGTAGTTTTTAAAAGTTAAATAGATTTTGACAACTGTTCAGATAGCTAGACTAACTTTTTAACGCGCTCTAAAAGTTAACTTTTATCTACATAACACAGGGAGCCATTACACTCCTGAAGTAATGATGACACGGGTGGTTGAGTTTCTACACTCCTACAAGGACACAATTACACATCTCATTAATCATGGCACTGCGGAACACCCCAAGTAATTTAAATAAATTTTTTGTTCAACTTTTTTGTCTGACTGCTCAAATGCAAACTCTTTCAAAGAAAGTTAGAATAAATTTCGCAATTTTTTTTTTCTCAAAATTCGTCAATCGTCATGTTCTTGGTGAATTTCTCGACTTTTCTTAAGGAGTCAAATTTAAAGTCAGCTACTCTTTTCCACTTCCTAAAGTCAATGATTATTTTTCACTCTATATATCTATAATTAAAGTGCATATAATGCACTTTACCTGTCTAATCTCAGTGGTGATGTTTGGTTTGCAGCTACGAAACAAGAAGCAATAAACCTTCTATTATCATTACCTGAGTCTCAAGTAGGTTATCATCTGTATTTTACCTGTAGTTATTTATATTGTACTCAGTGTACTTTCCCCCTTATTTATATTGTTCATATTGTACTCAGTGTACTTTCCACTCATATGTATTGTTTATAATGTACTCAGTGTACTTTCCCCTTATTTATACTTTTTATTATGAGCTCTCTCTAGACTTCCTACGTTTTTCTAATGCGCTGGCCGTATAATCACAAAATAAACAAGCTATATAAACACACTATAAACACAAAATTAACGATTGCTATTAACACACTATAAATTTATAAACATTATAAACACAGGTGGGACTAGCAGAGTATTTCTCTGACACGTCTCAGTCCAACTGGCCGTTCTTCAACAGAAAGGAGTATATTGTTACCGCCGGACAATCCCTTACAAAGGAGGATCTTGTTTCTTTTTATCAGAATTATATTATCGGTAAGTGCACTCCTCTGTCCCTTTCTAGATACATAGTCGGTAATCTGGAAAAGTCCCCCTGATTCACACTTTTCAGGTTTTAACATAAATTGTTTGAAAATATTCTAGGTTTTCTCTAACTCTAACTCTAACACAGGTTTTAACATTAGTTGTATGAAAAGATTCTAGGTTTTCTCTAACTCTTACTCTAACACTAACACTAACTCAGGGGACGCTAGACAGCTGATAGTACAACTACACGGAGCGAACTACCCCACACACCAAAACACAACAGTGCCTCACAAGCAGATACTTGACAAAAACTCAATACGCGAACTGAAAGAGAAACTGTTTCCAGTTCACTCGGAGTTTGTGTGGTGAATATAGGGACATTTGTAGTGGGGAGATGTCGTAAATGTAGTGTGTACCACATGTGTGTAAACACGTGTGTAACATGTGTGTAACACGTGTGTAACACGTGTGTAACACATGTGTAACGCCACTCCTTCATCGAGCAGAATTAAACACCTCCCTTTTTAATAGCTTTACTACCCGCTTTGCAACCTGCTTACAGGCTGAACCCGCTTACAGGCTGAACCCGCTTACAGGCTAAACCCGCTTACAGGCTGAACCCGCTTACAGGCTGAACCCGCTTACAGGCTAAACAAGATTTATGCCACTCTCTTTATCAAGTAACCCTAAACCGTACACTCACTCTGGCGAGGTAACAGCTCGTCAAGGGAACTGTTCGTTACAATGCTAAGCAGAGGATGTCAGCTGCTTATTTGTTCTTTAACCTAGAATGAATTTGTTTTAAATTTGCTTTATTTCATGTTGACCGCAGTTTTTAAATGACCGCAGTATTTAACTAAATTTATTTATTTTAAATTGATAAAATTTTACTTATTTTCATTTCAGTTAGAAAATTAATTTGAATTGTGTTTAACTGTCAACATATTTTAGCAATAAGTTTATTCGGTTTTATGTTAATGATACATAAAAACAACTAAGATGCAATCTTGTTAAAATTTAAGAAATATTCTCAATGGATATGTGGTCATGTGAATATGTTCTGAATTGACATGTGGTCACTATAGACACGTGACCATATTCTGTATGACGAGGAACAGATTTGAGTTTTACAATTTGATTCCCAGTTTTATTGTCACAGTTAGACGTGCTCGTCATACTTATAATCGCAGAACTCTGTCTTAAGACTTTGTTGGCGCCGTAAACCCGAAGTTGAGGACTCTATCACAGCTTGATTCGTCAAAAACATTACTGTAACGCCTCTATTTACCGTGCCTCGATGGGGTAAGGGAGAAGGTCCGGTAAATACAGGGGCAACGCTATATAGAGGTATTATAACGGTAGATAAAGGTTTTACTCTGTTGAGAAATATCGGAGGAAAGGGAGAAGGCCCGAAAAATCGAGGGATACGGTAAATAGAGGCATAGTAAATAGAAGTTTTACCATGAATTTGTTTCTCCTATTTGAGCAGATATAGCAAAGATCAACCAAGTTTATTTGTCACTGATGCCATTTCAGCATCTTGTAATTCATTTTATTTTTCTCAACACCATTTTTTAGGTCACCACGGTATCTGTATAAATGTAATATCATTGAATAGATCACGTTAATTATATCTTCAATTTTGCTATCATTGAACTATTTATTTGCTATCACTCACTGATTAATATTAATTTACTTTTCCTTTAATTTCACATCATAAATAAGTGAATTTTATTTGTCTCGATCTCTCTCTCCCTCTCTCTTTTTCGGAATTATCCCTTCTCTAGTTAGCAGACGGCACGAAAATATTACAATCGTCATTTTTTAATTATGAACCGTATAAAAATGTAAATAATAATTACTTAATTATATGTCCTATCAGACTTCACCCATTCCTCAGCACACCTTCATAATAGGGTTTGACGATAAGTGCGTGCCTTAACATTTACATCAAGAATTTAATTTGGAGTCGGAAATGTGATAACATGAAGACATAAGGAACAAGACAGACACACGCAGCTTCAGTTTGCAGTTCTCGGTAAAACACGCCATCTACTTTTGCTAACCAATGAGAGAAGGAGCAACTGTGAAACATGTGTATTTCCGTAGTCGTTTGTTTTGACTGTTCGTGTAGACGTCTACTTCTATAGTTGACATTACTTTAGTCTTCAGTCATGGCACATCTTTCCTGACGGATCATTTTTTGACTGCTTTGGTATTTTAGTGGTATTGACAAAATGATGCTTAATCGTATTTAAAATCTTTTTTATGGTTTATAGTTTGACGTTTCAGTAAAATCTTATTGACTTTTAGCTAATCTTATTAAATCTTATTTACTTTGAGACAACATTTCACAAAACCTTTAGCCCTTTAGTATTTCTACTTTTCTATATAATAACAGAATAACCTTTTTATGTATCTTCGACCATAGCCTCGTCCAATCACCGAAATGCACCCAAGTCCAACAATCTTTAATTCAAATCATCAATCAATACCAAAATTAGATTAAGACAAAACAAACGATACACTACAAAGTACGAAAGTAGGTATAGTCTGCTTCTATACTTCTACTTCTAATTCTACAAGTACAAATATGTAACTCTTTTTTTGCCTTATACTTTATGACAGTACTAGTTCTGCTTAGTCCGTTGTTTTTTTCCCGGGCAATCCTTTTTTATTTCTTCCACTAACTTCCGTCTAACTCCTTTCATTTTTCAACTTACTCAAATGCTTGGATGTTACACTTTACGAAAAAAATTAAGTTACACTTTACAAACAAAATTAAGTTACACTTTGCAAACAAAATTAAGTTACACTTTACAAACAAAAATAAGTTACACTTTACAAACAAAATTAAGTTACACTTAACAAACAAAATTAAGTTACACTTTACAAAAAAAAGTAAGTTACACTTTACGAGTAAAAGTAAGTTACACTTAAGGAGTGAAATTAAGTTACACTTTACGAATTGGTTCAAAGACTCAAACATCTGCTTGTCGTTTTTGGAAAATAGATCGTTGAGTAGCCTACTCCACATTCCACCTGATACTTGATTAGTTGTGTTACAGTTAGCCTACTGATAACCTACGGACTCTTTCGAGGAAACCACCACTTCTTGTGAACACGTTCCTTTAAGTTGTGATTACGTTTGATTATAGAAAAATCGAATCTAAATTTATCTAAATTTGGCCTAGAAACATTTTAAGACTATTGTTTACAGTTGAGATACCCTCTTATTTGTTTTGTAGACAGGGACAACTAATGATTGTTATGGTATTGGTAACGACACTTACGTCCCACTGTCATTTAAGATAATTACATAACGACAAATTTTAAGTTCCTTCATATCTTTCGGTCACGTATTTCTGATCGTTACGGTCACACTCTCGCAGCTCGTTTCGTAAGAACATTAGACGGATATAATCTCGTTAACTTGTTCACACTGACATATTACACAGTTACTTTACTTTATATCAGTGAAATGTATACTAATAAAGGATAAATAGCCAAAGATGTGACTTCAATCGCTGACCGTAATTTGAACTTCTCGAAAGTTGGAGCGCTGAACTCAATCCAAGTTTATTTTGACAAGCTCTTTCTGCTCCACTAACTTTGTCACAGTTACTTTACTTTAAAGTTTATTATTTTGAACTTTATTAGTTTATTCTTTCTGCTCCACTAACTTTTTCATTTGGGGGAGACGATTAACACAAGTTTTTTGAAAGATTTTGACCAAAATTATTACGTAGGTACCTTTTAAATGTTTACGGAACCCCTTAATTTGGGTATGACTAAAATAATTTCAAGAGTAGATTCAAGATTTAGGTACGAATTCATCATTTCTAGATAGGAACAACAAAATGTAAGGAGAGTGACGAAATTATCGTCCTTGAAATGTAATATAGGATAATTCAATAACAAAAAAATTTAGGTTCCTTCAGTTTTTCCTGTCGCGTATTTCTTGTCGCGGTAACCGCATCCGACTCTATAATACTGTTAGTGTTACTTATTACTGATTTAGTAACTTTATTGAGTTTCTCTGTAGACTTGAAAATTCCTTTTTAGGAAGCTTGCTCCACTAAAGCACTAAGTCTTTCATTTGGTTAAAGACGATAAACACAAGTTTTTCGTAAGGTTCTGACCAAAATTTTCTTGTTTCTTTTAAATGTCTACTGCTTTACAGAAACCCTAAGTTTGTGTTTGACTAGACAAATTCTAAGAGCAGATTTTGATATTTGGGAACGCTTTTTTCTAGATAGGAACAACAAGATTGTGCAATGCCATTGTGGATGTAACGAAATTACCCTCTGACTGTCATTTATAATGATCATTACATAACGACAAATTTTAGGTTCCTTCATATATTTCCAGTCTCTCGGTAATTACTGAAATGTAAACCGAATATCCAAATGTAACTTGATTCGCAAGCCACGATCTTCCTTCCTTAATAGGTCTGCAGAGATTTCACCTTGAACATTTTGATTTAGAAAGCTGAACCGCTCTGCTTTGTCCAAGTTTATTTTGACATATTAAGTTCCTTTTGCTCTACTGAGTTTATCATCCATGCTTTGGTACCAAAAAAGTCTGACTACCCTACATCCTTTTCCTACCACGAATATTCGCGTCACTTGAAATCGTTCTTTTACTATATTATAGGCCCTGCACCGAACTTGAAAACGTTTCATCATTATATTAATATTATAGGCCCTGCGCGTAAATTGAAAACGTTCCTTCACTGTATCATAGGCCCTGCACGGCCGACGGTGCATAATCGGTTGGCAGATAACTTAACCACAGGGTAAATGTATAATTCACGAACTTGTATATTGTATAATTCACGAACTTGTGGTGAAATTGTCGTTTCAGACGGTAGACAGATTCCTGTCAACCCTGTTAAGTGTGCTGGAAGTGCTACTCTTGGGATGTATATCTTGTGTATTATAGTTGCAGCTTGAAATTACAAGTCACGTAACCACCTGATTGAAAACATCTGGTCATATTTTGAGTTACCTGCCAGTCATTTGGTGCCTGAATACTTACCTGCCAGTCATTTGGTACCTGAATAGTTACCTGCCAGTCATTTGGTACCTGAATAGTTACCTGCCAGTCATTTGGTACCTGAATAGTTACCTGCCAGTCATTTGGTACCTGAATAGTAATCTGCCAGTCATTTGGTACCTGAATAGTTACCTGCCAGTCATTTGGTACCTGAATAGTTACCTGCCAGTCATTTGATACCTGAATAGTTACCTGCCAGTCATTTGATACCTGAATAGTTACCTGCCACTCATTTGGTGCCAGAAAACTTACATGCACCAGTCATTTGGTACCTGAATAGTTACCTGCCACTCATTTGATACATGAATAGTTACCTGTCAAACATTTGGTACCTGAATTATAGTTACCTGCCAGTCATTTGATACCTGAACTTGCCAGTCATTTGATATCTGAATACTTACCTGCCAGTCATTTGGTACCTGAACTTGCCAGTCATTTGATATCTGAATAGTTACCTGCCAGTCATTTGGTACCTAAATAGTTACCTGAATAGTCATTTTACCAACATGTTGGCTGTTTCTGCTATCTAGACGTTGTCCGCCCTACTACCACAAAGGAACGTGAGGAAAGCCCCTGCCAGTGTTTACATTTTTACCTTTTATGCTTTTTTGCCGAAGGCAAAAAAGTAAAGTAGATGGTTTAAAGTGGTCGGATTTTGGGTTGGTGTAGGTAGGTAAGTAGGTAGGCAAATTTCATGGTGTCTGGGCATCTGGCGTGACAAAGGCCCGTATGCGTTAAACTCCGCAAAACGATAGTAACCACGTGAACGAGCTTTTAGAGCTACCTTAAATGCAAAGTAATTCGCTTAAGAAATTTCTTGATCTACTTCTAGCACGTGCATTTGCGCATGTCTACTTGATCGGAATTGTCAGCTCAACTTATCAATTTAGAACGCAGATCTTTGTGGAGCAAGAGCTGTCGGCAAATGGGTTTGCAAAATGACATTGACAAACACAAAAGCGGACAGATGTCAAAATTGTAGTCTGGCGGCGCGAAAAACGAACGACAAAATTGCCAGCAAGCTAAGAAAAAAGCATATACGCAGGCGATAGATTTCTAAAATTGCGTACAGTTAATAGGGGGAAGCTTTTATAATAGTTCGCTGTTTAGACTTGCAATGGTTTGACAAATCGATAAATAAAAATTAAAAGATAACTCTTGCAATTAATGTTACAGTTAAGTTAGTAATTTAGTTAGGTAGTATAGTAGTAGTCGTATCGAAAAATACTGAACTCGTCACAAGCTTAAACGATGCGCGTCTAGAAATGCGTGAGAGCGCGTGAATGCGTGATGGCCGCGACAGTAGGTTATCAACCTACAAGTCACAAGCACGAACGCAACTTAACTCTGTTAAACTAGCTTAATAGTTAATTGCGCGCTAACACTCGACATGATGAATCATGATCATAATAGATTATGCAGGTCAAATTCGCCCATGTGCAAAATTCAACGCGCGCGCCGCAGTATAAATGAGCAAGTCTTGGCGTACTGTAGTCCCGTGCTATTTAACTTAATGCACGATTATTTCTTTGCCTTTGGTTATTAATGGTTTATGTTGCGTGCGAGTAAGTTAATGACCTTTCGTCGTGTAGACGAACTTATTATTTTGAGTAATGAGTTGTTACGAATTTTGTTGAAATTTCAAATTAAAAAACTATGACTTCTTGGATTGGGTCGTCGATAAATTCATCTTATTCTTGGTTAGTGGTTATAAATAGGCCCTTAAGTATTTACAGCAAATATTTAATTTATCAAATTTATCACATTCGCTACGGTAAAATTGCTTTTCTTTTTTCTTACTTTTATTATCACGGTAGCCTCTTATAAATCTTCGAGTGGTATTTGCGACGGATATTGGCGAGACTAAACGGTCAGGCGTTCGAATAATAGTTGAAGAGATGGAAGTATTGAAGAGATGGAATTCTAGCGTCCGCCTGAGAGTAAACTAAGTGAGAGGGGGCCGGATAGTGCATTTGAGCGACCTAAGTCCTAACACAGATTTGGAGACACAGAAAACTTTCTTCTTCTGGCATGAGCTTCAAATTAACGTTAATAGTTCCGGTTAGTGCTTTAGTATAAGTAAGGCGTGTTGTGTATAGCCTGGTAGCGGTCCCCTCTTATTTATCTAACTTATATGTTCTATGTAGTAGTACATTGTTATATTGTTCTTCTGGTTATAACAAACTCAAGAACTTAAGAAGTTCCTTATTTGTATATCAATATGGAGGTCTAGAATCTAGATCCTTCTAATCTGACGAATAAGTAACAGCTCAGTCAGCCTGTGCTCACTATATTCGCATTCTTATACCTGTAACAAGGAATGGAAGTTTAGAGGTTTCCTGCAGTTAAATATTTAATTCAACCTTTAAATTAAGTTAGTTTTGAAGCGACATTGATAATTTTTTGCAATGTGAGTCACAATTTATTGTGAGATTATCGTGAAAGAATAATAATTTTTCAACAGAAAAGATGTTTCGAGTACTACGACTTACAGCAGAAAGGCTTGGACCCACAGTAAAATCTTGCTCACTTGTCTCTAGCGGCGATCAGGCTGGACAAATCCTTCCATCCTTCTTCAGTAAGTCTACAACATTTTCACCCTTAATGGTTACAGTGTGTTTTTTAGACTGCAGGGACGCTGCGTGTTCATTCACCACAGGTGTATGTAGGCGGATTAAGACAGATTTTAGAAAGATTGTAGACAAGTTTAAGATCAATTAATTGCCTGTTTTCACTGACTGCCATAACTACAGTAGATATCTGACATAGAGTAAATGCATATACATATGTACATGTACATGCAACGAATAAGTTAGGTAACGTCGTATGCTTCCAAAATGTCAAGACCTGTTTACTGTTTATTTGGATGGACACTTAAACAACTTTCATTGTGTTTAGGATTAGATATATGAATCATTTTTATCGATCAGATAACACTGCTTGGAGAAACAAAAGTACATCGTCAGAACATAGCGGAAATGATGGTTCTATAAGCAACAACAAAAAAGTCTACGTAAATGTCATCCCTATTTGGACGGGACAGGGGCGTCAGGGAGTGCGATACGGTCCGGCCATCATGCACGGGATCGTACAAGAAGTGTCCCAAAACCCGGACAATCTGGTGACGAAACACTTTGAAGACAAAGCAGTGAATAACGTAGACGGTAGGGGAACTGAGGCAGAGTACACGTTACACATGAACAATCTGAGTAGAAATTTGTCGGCGTGTTTAGAGGGGCTGAAACCCGGGGATACCGTTCTTAATCTGGGAGGTGATCATTCCGTTTCCATGGCAACTGTTCAGACCATGTACCGGTTATATCCAGATTTGAGAGTCGTCTGGATTGACGCTCACGCCGACATCAACTCGCCAGAAACATCAAACTCAGGTAATTTTTAGTAGTTGTGTTGTTTCTCTGAGTTTGTATAGTGCATAAACTTACTTTACTTACTTTGGGCGATCCTCGATCGAAAACTGCTCCACGATGTTTCTCCAAACTGTACGATCGAGCATCACGCCCCTAAGGTCACCAATCTCTACTCCAGCATCTCTTGCTACTGTGTCTAAGAATGTTAGTGGCCTACGGCCACGCCCCGTTTGGGGTAAGCGCCAAGGCAGCACAGAGGAGA
>JH153925.1:45688-61255 GCA_000226015.1 Mnemiopsis leidyi | reverse complement strand
ACACTTATAGCCGTATTACATCACCCTTTTCCGTATTACATCACACTTATAGCGGTATTACATCACCCTTTTTCGTATTACTTCACACTTTTGGTCGTATTACATCACCCTTTTTCGTATTACATCACACTTTTGGCCGTATTACTTCACACTTTTGCTATTATTTTCACAGTTGTGTCGTATTACTTCACACTTTCTGCTATTATTTTCACAGTTAGTGGCGTTAGTTTCATTCAGTTTTTGCACATGATATCGTCATCTAGTCTTAAGATTGAATAAATAAAGTTTTAGCAGCAGTCGTTGAAAAAGCAATTTCTACTCGTGTGCATTAAATTACCGAAACCACGATATCAATATGCCATGAAACAAAGATTGACACATAACTGAAGTCACAGCTGCTATTTCGGATTTCACAAAATTCATGGAGGATAAATAAACGATTTTTATTACTATCAAACTTTACCAATCTTTATAAATGGCCCAAGGGCACCTTCATAAGATTATAAGTTGCTCAAGAAAAACTATCCTTAATCCTGGGTCCACCAGGTAAAACATATCTTGCCACTTCTTCCTATCAGAGGCCAAGTGCCAACATTCGTAAACTTAATAGGTCACTATAATCGTTTAACAAAATATCACGATTTTTCAAGTCAGACTGTAAAACATCGAACAAAAAACGATTACCAAAATAAAATTGTCGCGAGGGGTAAAGATCTGAGCACACAGCCAACTCTCACGCAACCTGAAAGCATGTGACATGTCACGTGCCAGTTTATCCGCAGAAATGATACCACGTGTACACCACGTGACAAGCCAGTAGCAATAGAAGTCACACGCCGGCACAGCGTGCAACATCAGTGAAACGGCACTGGGAGTGGAACTACCGACCCCACTAGACGGTTCCCAGGCCTCCTCCAAATTAGTGATACGAGAGAACGTCCTTTTTTCTTGTAATTACTAGCAACTACCCGCACTGCTTGCTTTTTTTACTTGGTAGATACTATCTTTACATGAATCTGAGGCCTTCTCCAAATTAGTGATACGAGAGAACATCCTTTTATCTTGACATTGCTAGCAACTGCCCCACTGCCTGCAATTTTTACTTGGTAAATAATATCGTTACATAACTCTTAAGTGCAAAGTAACAAAATGTTTTCAACTCGGGCTCCGCCCTCGTTGAAAACATACCATTATTCAACTCAGCCTTCGGCTTCGGTGAATAATGAGATTTACGCCACTCGCTACGCTCGAGGCGTAAATCATGTTACTTCTCACTTACTCGTTATGTAACTTCATAGTAGTGTATAGTAGTGTACAGTAGTGTATAGTTGTGTATAGTAGTGTATAGTAGTGTGTAGTAGTGTACAGTAGTGTATAGTTGTGTATAGTAGTGTATAAACGTGAACAGTTGTGTATATAGTACTATAGTAGTGCATAGTAGTGTACAGTTTCATATGTCAATGCAGTTATTAAACAAGAATTACTAAAACAAAAAATGCAATAAGACTACAAAATGAATAAGAAACTCTTCAGTTTTCTTAAGCTTATAACATGATAAAAAAGTTATGTACAAATAATTTTACTCAAAAGAATACAGTTGTCAATTTCAATAATAGTAACAAATAATGCTGTTGTCACGGTAACGATAGTAGAGTCTAGTATAAAACATCTGATCATGATATATGTAAAACCTTCAGTTTATACCTTGAATACCGATCTAAATGTATGTATCGGGATTTATTCTTCTTGGAGATGATATCAGATTCTCTTCAACTAAAGGTAGGCAAGGTAGTTCGACAAATTGAACAATCTAGAAACTTCTATCAGTGAAACAAATAACCAAGCTTTAATTAACAACACCCAAATCAACAATCCCAATGCTCCAGAATAGCATACTTGAGAGCTTGAATGAAAAGAGGCTGACAAACGAAAAGAACACACAAACTTCAACTGAGAGTACTCCCCTCACAAGAGAACTTGTAATTAAACCTCTCCAAAACTGAATCCCAATCATGCTCCTTATCGTACACTTCTCTCTGTAACCAAACTTTATAATTACTCTCAAAGTCTTTAGGAAGTTGTACATCACACTCGTCTATAAACTTCTGCACATCATCTGTAGTTGCTTCATCGTCTATATGAGCAGGAATGTCAGGTAACTGCGAGGTGTCCGGCAGGAGGTGACGGTACCACATGGCGTGATACAACTGTAGTGTTGCTTTCAGTTTCTGTTCCTCGGTTGGTGCCTCCCACTGCCGCGTGTCCAGGTCGCTCCCGTACGCCCAGTCGTCAAGAAGCCTGTGTCTGACGTGTTGGTATATAGAACTCAGTATCTTCATGTTAGCCTTCCTCCAGTTCTTTCCCAGATATTTAGCCTGCAGTTTGAAGAGTTTTAAAACATATAGATGCACCAGCCAGTGCGATATTTTCAGTGTTTTCTTTAAAATAGGAGGAGATTTGAAAACATTAAGCATCATCGTTCGGGGTGGTCTCCACTTAGTTAGTTTCTGTATAATCCTCAACATATTGATGGTAGAAAACAAGTTGCGCCAACACAACACTCTAGCAGACACATCGTCAGACATTGTGTCGTGTGTTTCAATGATGGTGTGACCCATGCTTGGAGGCGGGATGTAGAACAGGCATGTAGGGAATTCTAGGCTGGGTATAGAGTTCTCCGCAGTGACGTACATGTTCATGTCCTGGTTGAGGAACTTGAGAACAAGCGGGATACAGTTAGCGTAGAACATGCATTGACTGATAAACTCGAACTGGTATACGTGGTTAAGTCTGAAGTGTTTGAGGAGAAGAAGAAGAGAGGCAGACACGGCTTTAGTGATGATTTCTTTGTGTCTGTTCAGATCTTTCTGAAGTCTCTGAGGTTCTATAGGGTTAGGATCTTCAGGTAGCACATCAACTAACACATTAAGTGAACCCCCAGTTTTAGCTTTAGAGAGCGGAGTGCTAGCGGACGCCAACAGAACCTTTAACAGAGCAATAATGTAATCTTCCATCTTGGGCAACATAGCTCTGTACAGATCTTCAGCGGGAGGATGGAAAAACAGGATTTTCCTGTTTCGCTTGGGTGTGTTACACATCTTCTCCTCATGTTTTACAGCGATATCTCCATGACTGACGTACAAGTGTTGCTGTAGAATCTTCACACCTTCCTGTATGGAGTCAGGTAACCCCACCATAGTTGTACTGTCTCCTTCTAGCTGGTAGCCTAGAAACTTCTGTCTGCACGTCTTCAAGTACAACTCAATGTCTGCTTGTCTTGCTTTAGGTTTCCATGGTAACCTCCGTGAAAGTTCCCCGTTTTCGCTCCGACAGAGCAAGTTCGTAGTGTCATTATCCTCTAGTTCACTAATAGGTATGCGATCAGGGAACTGCGGCTGGAGAACTTGCCACGGGGAGGGCGGTAGATCTTTGGGTTCCACCCAGGGGGCAAGTCCGTTCTCAGCTCGAATTGTAGTCTTCTTGTCAGCAATATCCTGCATGTTGCCTAATGTAGCAAGTAGGTACTTCCAGAATATTAATGTCACTTTCTTGATAGGCAATATCGAGAGACCTTTCTCAAAGGAATAGATCATTTCCAACATAAACAGGCCCAGATTAGCATAGCCATGCATTGGCTCGGAGAGTTCCTTAAAGAAAGCACATTTTTGTTCCTGTACAGACTCCTCTTCAGCCGCCTTGATAAGACACATCATAGTATACAGCGCGTTTAACAACATCCTCATAGCGAAACTATCCTCGACATGGTCACACTGTCTGTTCTCCTTCTTGTACTCTTGTAACTGCAAGTGTATCTGTTTGAGGAGGACAGGTAGAAACCCACACTCATACACCAGGAAGGCATTGTCGGTAGAGTTGTTTATGCACTCCGATAGTGTGTTACACTCGTCGTATTTACCTTGCAGGAGGTAGAGTATACATTGTGTACCCAGCGCGTGGTGCACCACGTCACTTTGTTCAAAAAACTCCAGCAGCTCGGAGATAATCTTTTCTTTCCCTCTGCGTGGGAGTGTGTACCAGTTTTGAGGGGAGTCTAGACTCGACTGAAAGTGTTCAAAAGAGCTCTGACACCCTTGCAGATCTGCAGTTTCAGAATACGCGTACAACTCTGCCAACTCATGTTCTAAACAGTCCTCATCTGAATACTCGAACTCATACTCGGCACTGTCTGAACAAATCTCGGATTCCTTGCGGGTACGCCGGCTGAGATCTCTGATTTTATAGGGCAATGCTTGTCGGATACGGAGAGGGGGATCAGACATCACTAATACTGGTACATTATCTGAAATCAGAATGTGTTTCAGTAATTGAGCAATGGAAGCAGTGCAGTCAAATGCAAATTTTTTGTCTATATATTTCTGACAGAGACAAACAAAGATCGTGTTAAATATGTAAATGAAGAAATTTGACTTACAAATCTAGATTATTTCGAAAGACAAGATATAAAAGGAGAATTTTTAACTTTCTTGGCGATAATGAGTACATGTACACTTAACCAATGAAATTATTATTCTGTTATCAGGGGCAGTTAGCATCTAGAAACTCTTAAAATATCACGTAAGAGCCCACCCTCACAACTCCAAACAACGTCACATCTTAAAGTGCCAGATTGTTTAACCAGGTCCTGAAAGTCTACAACCCCTCCCCCAACTCCAAAGTAATGTCTTTTAGACCCAACATATGCAACTCCCATCTCAGACAAATGTTCTTCAAGGATTTTTCATAACTTTTTTCTGAGAATCGACACTGTAGATGGTTTCAGCTGTAAGAATGAGGTCGTATGTAGCAAAAATTGAGGACATATTGGACCAGTCTCCAGCACAAAACTGGACATTATGACTGTTATGATGACCGCAGTTTTTGTGATAGTTCTTGATGGTAAAGTTAGTGATAACTTCTGAGTTAAAGTCCTGGAAATGAACAGTGCTCTGCGGAGAAGTCAGTTTGGCACAGATCCCCAACAAACCAGACCCACATCCCAAATCGAGAACAGATGGGCTAGCGCGAACAACATCTATGTTGTTTTGAAGGAAGTTTAACAGATCTACCGTACATTCCCAAACTTCAAACCCTCCCTCATAGACTCCAGGTATTAGATCAGTATTAAGTCCTCCATCCTTATCACCTGTATCACCTGTATTTGATCTCAACACATCTTCACTGATGCTGCTTGTATCTACATCTTTCATATAATAATACTTCACACTTCCCACTGTTAGCTCCTTCCATTGAGAGAAGAGAAGGTTGATAGAAGAGGGAATATAATTGATAACAGTGGCATCTTTGGTTTTCTGGTTTGACTCCTTCAGATCATTTTGAGCATTTTCTTTGTTTTCTTTGTCGTCGCCAAAAAAGTTAAACTTAAAGGACATATAGAGCTCCTGATATTAACTGTGTGGAAAGTTATAAACCTCTACTTGTAGAAAATCAGTCGAATGTTAGAACAGGTTACAGAATGTAGCTTCATACTCTTGGAAGATAAGACCGGGACCGTGGTACAAAGATTTTTGATATTTCGAGATTTCTGGATTAAGTTTTTACGTAAATGTAGCATCATTGAATGAGAACTTTTTTTCAGTAATTCAGTGGGAAAAATAAAGAATTTTCATGAACTTTATAAATTTTGATTGAACTAAACCAATGATAAAGCAAAGCATCATTAAATGAAAATTTTAGTTGATGTAGCAAAACTATAATACAGTTCATTGTAAGTCTAACAATATCGGTCGATCGGCTCTGATATATAATATACATATATTCAAACTTGTGTTAGCACAATTTGTTAGAAAATAACAACTATGATCATACTGCAAAACAAGCTTTAGAACAACACTACTAAAAAACAAAATATCCAACTTAAGATTTAAAGTCTAAATGGAATAAAATTTTCTGTACTTATAAAAATTAAGTAAATTACACTGTGATCTGTTATTTTAAAGTCAAATTATCATTTTGAATTAGATCACATTTTTTAAAGTTTGATGAAGTTAATTAGCACTCTGAATAATTATGTCTTTTGAATGTTAATACAAAAAGATTTTCTGAAAAATATTTGGCTTGTAGATAGATGATACAAGTTAAAAAGTTGTATCGTTAGCAATTACGGTACAGTGAGTATAAATGTATTTTTCGGTGAAATTTTTCCGAATGTGGTTATAATGCAGATCATTCAACCATTGGGAATATTAACGGTTTTTAAAATAATTTTTCAATAAGCTTTAATTTCTCCATTCATCTTAAGCATAAAAGAAGTCAATCAATCAATCAATCAATCAATCATTCAGTTGGCATAAAGCTGAATTGCTATCCTGTAAAAATAATTATAAAAAGACTAGTTTTATCCCATGACAAGAGTGTAAAATATGCAGCTCAATGATAAGGACTGATGTTGGTCAAATAGGTTAACACTTTCTGGGGTCCCCCCTGGACATACTCTGATGGTATTTCATAAAGAGGGCAATTCTCAATGTTCAGGTAGTTAAGTAGGTGACATCTAGTAAGCTCGACTGGGATCATGTTCAGCAAGTTGTTACTGTTAATGTTCAATCTCTGAAGACTCCTCATATTCCCTATTTCCCCTGGGATGGTGCGCAGGTGGTTCTCACTGATGTTTAAATCCCAAACCTTCTCCATAAAGCCTATCTGTCTAGGTACACCCGTAAGCAAGTTTCCCTGCAAGTTCAACTTCTCCAGCTCTGCCAAAAACTCAATCTCGATTGGAAGAGATCTGAGTTGGTTGCTCTCCACATCTAACACTCTCAGTTTCCTCAGAGATCCTATCTCTGGAGGCAGAGTCTCCAGCTGATTGAAGTTCAGGTTGAGTTGTTCCAACTCAGTCAGATAGGCTATGTCGTCTGGCAGTACCGTCAGGTTATTGTTAGACAGGTTCAGCTCTACCAGTGAGGCCCATTTACTCATGTCGAATGGCAGTCCTTGCAGACTCATGTTACTCACATTCAACTTTACCAGGCGCTTTGCTTTGGAGAAGATACCGTGGGGAATCATTCTAATCTTATTTCCCTCCAAATTTATAACTTTAATGTTTTGAAAACAATCAGGAGAACTGTAGGGGATATTTGTGAATTCGTTGCGCGAAATGTTAAAGTTTTCAACACGATTTAGACACAACAAGATATTGGTAGGGATGTACTGAAGACGGTTCTCATTAATAACTAGATCGTTAATAAAAACGCACTGGCAGATGGAGTCGGGCAGTCGAGTCAGTCTGTTTCCACAAAGATTTACCCGTGTCAACTTTGTCAAATCTCCTATGTTCACTGGAACTGATTCTAGCTTATTGTATTTGCACACTAGCTGGGATAGGTTTGTGCACTTACAGATCTCGTCTGGCAGAGAGGTGAGATTATTCTTAGCTAGGTCCAAGAGATCTAGATTTTTCAGTTCACCAATACTAGCAGGCAGTTCTGTTATCTTATTTTCACTCATCAACAGAGAGCGCAGCTCAGATAAGTTAGAAATGTCTGAGGAGATTACTGATAACTTGTTGAAATTGAGAAAAAGTTTTTTGAGGGATTTCAGTTGAAACACTGCAGAAGGAATTTCCGGCCCCAGCTTGTTGTGTCTTAAATCCAGAATTTCCAGTTTTTTCAGATGTTTCAACTCCTCTGGCAATGTTGTTATATTGTTTTCATTAGCCCCAATCGACTTTAAATTGTGAAGTTTACATATTTCGGGAGGAAGGGTAGTCAGTTTGTTTTTATAGATGAAAATTTCTGTGATGGCACGGAGAGATAAGACTGAGGAGGGAAGTTCACGGAGAACAAGATCACTCAAATCAAGTGCAGTCGAGTTTCCATCTTTGCATTTCTCAAGCCTCTTCGCGACTTCTACTTTAAGTTCTCCTTTGTTCTGAGAAGCTTTCTTTACAGTAGGTCCACTTGATTCAAACTTAACTTGCTTCGAGGTCATGTCTCATACTAAAGGAAAGGAAGTTAAAACTGATGGCACGGAGACTAAACTATTTACTTCGGCATGGAAAGGTCCACATTAAAACTTTTGTTAGTTTTTTGTCATGAATTAAACATCATCACATTTGAATAAATCAGATATAACTTGCATGGTGCTTCTACTGGGTTGCAAAAGGTGAAAGCAATTCTTTTCCAAGCTTACGAAACAAATACGATGTAATTTTACCAATGTTTATCTAAATTTTGTAAGCAGAATTGTTCGGTATTCAATGAACTGCAGCATGCTTTGGGAAAAGAAAATATATAATAATATAATATCAATTGACAAAACAAATACATCATTATCATCATCAATTATTACTATTATGATATAGAATATATTTCATGAATTATACATCAAAATACACACATTTTATAACATGGTTCATCAGACCTCACAACCCCAACTAAGTTTAACATATTACATATAGCTAGAACGTCTGTTCTAAAGCCGGAAATATGAATATTTAATACAAGGATTTTAAAGATAAGGACGGAATTTTCAATTAGTTGTAATGAATATGGTGTGTTTCAAGAAGGGTCACAGATTTTTAATATCATGTAACAGGGATTGACAAATCAAAAGATTGATCTGACTAATCCTATCATATCACGTGATTTGAAGAATTTGTGACCCTTCTTCAGAAATACCTTTCTCTATCAATATTATAATACAATATATCCATTGACTTGTATGAGGGGGATATCTTGGAGAGCAAGAATTAAGGTAGTATCAATTTGTATCAAATAGCTACTGAAAACAATTAATGAATGACAGTATAAAAGAATAAAAATCCCACTTGTAAAAAAATAAAACAAAAATTAACATTGATAATTTAAGAAGTTTGTACAATGAAATTCAACCTTGCTAAACAAGGGGTGCCCCCCTTAACTATTTTAATATGATAGTAAGAATTACAACCTTACTAACTATTATAATGTTATAGTTAATGTTGGGGGGAACCAAGGTTAATTTCATTTATACTTGCACACAATTAACAAGACAAATTACAAAGAGCTTGATATAGGCATAATATCCACAATGACCTTATCTTAGTTTCAGTTGCGTCATCTAGGGACAGAAAACTACTTGAATACCTGTGTTTTTAACCTATTTTTTATAACAACTTTAAAGAAGCAGATAAAGTTAGATAAATAAGATCTCATGATAGAAATCAGACTTAAGACTCCTGTGTCATATTGACAATTCAATATGTATTCATCATGTTGAACAAGCTGTAGTATCACATTAATCAGTTGCTTTATGAAGCAAAGGAGTGGCCTTAGACGTTAGCACATGGCAAAGACATATAAAATGGGGTCATTTGCATATCACATAATTATCCTTGGGGTTTGGGGGGACAAGCTGGGGGAGAGAGGCCAGGGGCTGCCCCCAATTAAAAAATGTGAAAAACGTTATGAACATGAAAACACAATTTCCTGAGCCCAGTATAAGCAATTGTGTTTAAACTTAGTTGGTCTCAGAAGTAGATATCAACGCCTTGATGATGTTATTATGGAGGGGGAGGGGGTTAAGCTGTGATTACAATGTATTATGAGAGAGCATAAAAATAACCGAAATTTTTACTATGTAATTTGTGAACGACCCCTTAAGATCGCCTAGCAATTATAACTCCAGCAATGAAGAAGGGCTATCTTAAAACAAAACTATAGACTTAAATGCAGCTAGGTTCATCCAAATATTACATCTTATATTCTATCCATAATAAGGCATTCAAATATTTAGATGAAAAGACGTTTATCATCATTGATTTCATTATAAAGATTTATGTACATGAAATAGGCATGTTAAGTTAAGCATTAGAAAAAGTTATCAATCCTCGAATTACACATTACTAGCATGCATGTGTTTCTAGTTGTGATAAGGACTAATAGATGTGAGATAATAAAGTACGTTTTGAGGGCCACCTTGAACAAACTCGGAGGGTATTTCATACAGTGGACAATTTTCAATGTTCAAATAATTCAACTCACTGCACATTGTTAGCTGAACTGGGAGGTTTTGTAGCAAACTGTTGTTGTTGACAAGGAGCTTCTTTAACCTGCCCAGATGGCCAATCTCGTCAGGCAGCACTTTCAAACAGTTTTCACTGACATTAAGCTCGGCCAAGCGGTACAGACATCCAATTTGCCGAGGAATGGAGACGAGCTGGTTGCTGTGAAGGTTAAGTTTTTCGAGTTCTAGTAAATAACCAATCTCAGCAGGGATGCTTCTTAACTGATTACCGTCACATTCCAGCACTCTGAGTTTTTTAAGCTGACCAATACCTTTCGGCAGACACTCAAGCTGGTTGTGACTCAGGCTTAGATGCTCCAGTTCTCGTAAACATTGTATGTCTTCAGGAATGCTGGTTAGTTGATTGTAAGCCAAATTAAGCTCAACAATTGTCGTCCATTCACCCATGTCAAAAGGCAAATTGGTTAATCCAATATCGTTTAAGTTCAGTTTGACCAAGTTTTTAGCCAAAGAAAATACTCCATAGGGAATCATGTTGATCTTATTCTTTTCCAAATTTACAGTTTTAATGTTTTTGAAGGAATTAGGGCCATCAGAGGGTATGCTTGAAAAACAATTTCTAGAAAGTTCTATGCTCTCTAGCAAAGATAAGGAGGTGAGCATTCCTTTTGGTATAGACACCAACCTGTTCTCATCAAGAACAACATCCTGAAGTTTATTACAATTGCAGATGGAGTTTGGAAGGCTAACAAGTTTGTTACCCATCACATTCAGGCGAATCAAGTTCCTTAGATTTCCAATGTTATCTGGCAGGCTTTCGATTCGATTGTACTTCACCACAAGTTGAGACAGAAGTAGACATTCAGTAATTGACACAGGAATACTAGCTAATTGATTTTTTGCCACATCTAGAAGCTCCAAGTTTTTCAAAAAGCCAATGCTTTCAGGCAATGTTTCAATCTTGTTTTCAATCAAAATTAAAGATTTCAGGTTTTTCAGTTTGCCAAGATCCTGTGACACTGAAGTAAGCTTATTGTAACTGAGCATCAATTTTTTGAGTGATTCCAGTTCATAGATAACAGGAGGTATGCTTGTAAGCTTACTGTGGCGCAAATCAAGAATTTCTAGCTTTTTTAACAACTTCATTTCATCTGGAAGCGTTGTAAAAGAATTCTCACTGGCCAATATTGCCACAAGAGATGACAATTTGCAGATTTCTGGTGGTAAGGTAGACAATTTGTTTTTGTAAATACACAATGTTGTTACATTCTGAAGAACTGAAATGTTAGATGGGATCTCACTGAGAGTTAGATCAGTTAAATCAATTCTTTGGTCACCGGACACTTTACACTTGTCTATCCGCCGTATGACTTCCCTACTTTGGGAGTTGTCCTGGACACTTTTCCTGCCAGAACTGCTGTTTGCTGGCCTGATGCCTGGTCCAGGAAGAAACGTGACATGTTTTGAGTTCATTTGCTAGATGTGTATCATCTGCAATCCCTGCAAGAGAACTAAGTCAAAACCTTTGAAGAATCATCTTAAAGAGATCATAGGTATTTAGGTAGGTGTTATAAAATAATGATCTGTAGGTTTTATATAGGAGCGAGAATTGATTATAGGTTTAAGGGATTTTCCAATAATTTCACATGATGCAAATGGTGTTATAGAATATAGGTCCAAGTATTTAAGACTTATAAATATTGACAAAATCCTATAATCTATAGGAATTGTTGGGCAGGTATACTATGTAAATCTACAAATCTAAACAAACAAAAGATAATTTATAAAGAATGACAGCAGATAGAATAATTTATTTGATCATGAAACGATCACATAAGTATGAGCAGTAAAGGGGTCAACAAAATTTGCCACCAACATTTCATTCAGGATTGAATATCAAATAAGTTAAGTTTAAAAGAAAAAAGTTTCAAGATAAAATTTGATCACAAGGCAGGTCCACCGTTGCACTTCTTATTGGCTGACTGATTTTTATGATACTTTGCAAATGTCTGTGCAATAATTAATGGGAATACCAATGTGGCTTCGCAATAAATCTTAACTGGCTCCTTACAGCCATGTTTAATTTTTCCCCAGGAAACAGCCTCATCAGGAGTGGCACCAGAATCAGAGCCATCAAAAGGCTGAGCAGTATTAATATAAACAGTAAAATCAGCACCATTTCTCATCAAATTTGCATTAGCTATGTGATGTTTAATTACTCCTCCCCCCAGTATTATCATGCCTGTCTTATCAGCTCCCACAGCAGTCCTGTTTATAAGTCTGATATCTTGTGTGAGATCCATAATAAGTCCCTCCTTTTCATAGGAGTGAAAATACATAACATCGCCAACAGCTCCATCAATAATTGCTGGACAGAACACTGGAATCTTATTTTTCCAAGCCCAGTACAGTACACTGTCCTCATTATTGATGCGTTTACCCATAAGTTGTATCATTTTACTAGGGCTCCAAATCTCTTTGTTTTCCATTTGCTCATCATACATGAAATTCAAAATTGGTATTAACCACTGTTCAAAAAGCTCATAGTTTTTATTAGGAACAATCAAATTGCCTATCCGATTTAAGCCCTTAGAACGTAAAGTCTTGCCATCAAAGTCAAATCTCCCAATCTGGTGTGGAGCAAGACATTTCATTATGTCTTCTTCTATGGCACCACATGTTGTTACAAGAACATCAACCAAATTTTCTTTTACAATAAATTTGATGTTTTCTCTAACCCCACTGCTTATCATGTTGCTTGTGAACCCTAAGAATATAGTACAACCAGACTCTTGTCTGATGTCTGACATTTCATGGCCAACGAAAGGGCATGACTTAGCAGCCAACATATCGTTTATCATACTAACAGCTGCCCCAAAGTTCGTAGCTTGAAAACCCATTGTATTGTAAGATTCAAACAAAGCATCATAATCAATTGAAGCCTGAGAAAAATCATATCCCTTTACTTTAGGTCCATCAAAGTCTTGTGATTCAACGTAAACAGCTGCCTTTGAAGACTTTGTAACATCCATCTGTCATATAAATGAATAAATGATATAACAAATATTGAATTCTATACAAGCACCTGAGGAAAATCAATCCAAACCGTGAAAGTTTATTGCCTTTGCACATATAAATCAACAGCAAATTGTCATCAATTCACACATTGTATGCAATAGAAAATTGCCAAGGCAACTAGGCATCATGTGGCACTGTAGTCTGTACACACCAAACACATCTAATGAACATGTGTTAAGTATGCAGAAGATCAATTGACTTGTAAAACTGAAATAAAAGAAATGACACCCTTTGCAGGGATGAGTTCTGTAATATGAAATCTGAAACATTATTATTGATGTCTATAAATTTGACCTATCAGTAAAAAGTTTCACATACGCTGTTTACTGAGAAAAGGTATGATGATGTGTCAGTTGTAGGGAAATCTCAATCAAGAGGCTTCCTTATTTCAGACATGGCATCTCAAGCATGGCTATCTTTAAAAAGTCTTAAGCTGGCAAGGAATCATCTTTGACATACAATGCCTGGTCTTGTTTCTGTAGGAAGCTTGGACCAAGATGAGGAGTTTAGTTTCTTGATTAACATAGTGATATGCCTTAAATCATTCCAGCAATCTGTGCAGCTGGGGTTCATATGTAAACTAAGTTGAATATTCCTTTCAGCTAAGTAAAGTTCTCCAATGTTAACTTGAGCCCTAGCCAAGGTTTGAAGGGCCAGTGGGCATAATTTGTTATAACTGATAGCTTTTTCAGCCGATGCAACTGCAGGATACACCTCCCCAAGCTCAGTGTAACATTGAGAACACAACTCATGTAACACAGAGAGCATGAGAGTGGAACCTCCATCTGATCCAATCCAATTAGGTTGCTGCTGTTCTAACAGCAAATCAATAGCTTTTTAAACTTTGATAAAGCCTCCCAATACCTCAAATTCTCTGCAAGGAAGTTGCCTTCTGTCTTTAGTCTTTTACAAATTGAAGAGGTATCCTCGATTGCATAGGAGCTTAAAGTTTGACTTGGTAATTGACTACACTCTTCCTCATCATCGTTAAACAAAGCCAATGGACTAGACTTTTTGGTTAGACTGTTATCTTTTAAAAGGCCACATTTTCTTTTTGAGGTCAAACTAAATGAAACTGTGGTGTTCCTTTTCATCAAAAACTTTACATTCTAAAGGTATAAAATTATATTCAATTATACTTTCAATGTATGAATTGTCTTAAATTGAAATAAAAGTAACAAAGCAATTGATATACCACTAATGTACATACTAAAAGTTAGTACTGCGTGGTACTAGCAAGTCAGATACAAATACTGTTAGTGGATAATATTATGCTAGTAAGTAAGTAAGTAATAATTATGACATGACATCATCACATGTATATCTATTTAAAATAACAAAACTCTTAATGGAAAAATAGAAAAACATACCCTTCCCATCCACATTAAAAAAGATAATAAGAGAATAGAACGACATTAAAAACTCGAAATCGACAAAAATGTTAGCTATACTTTCCAGTAGAACTGAGATTAATAAAGCGATTTTTTGCCACAATGGGATGGGACAAAAGATATTCATTATGTCTTACTTTGTTACTAACATAACTTGGCCCTTCAATTCTTCCTATTACTTCATTGGACACATTCCAAAAATGAAAAACATGCTACCAAGACCTAGTTTAAATCTAGAGAAACACAAAATTTAGAGAAAAACAAAAATGTTTATTTATTGAGACAACCAATTTTATTCAATGACACATAAAGTTCAATTCAAATTATGGATATAATATCCATAAATACAAATACAACACATTTAATGAGGAGTAAGTTTGTTGAGGAGTACCTGAGGACAAGATCACTATATTTAATATGATTTTGTAACATCTCGAAACCTGGTGTCTATTTTTGTGAAAGATTAGTCAACTTAATCTGAATTTCATTATAGAAGCTTTTCTTAGATCTTGATTAATGCAACAAATTAAGGGAAGCTTGGATATAAGAGCTAAAAACTTTACCATCAAACAAGAGAAGACTTTCGGTTCAAAACTTGGAGAGTTAACAGTGTCCAGTGTTGGAAATCATGGAAAACTATAAATGTGGACACATTATTGACATTTCCACATCTAAGTCGAACACTTGAAATTTAATTTAACTATTTTATCTAAAATGAACTGAAGCATCTGATAGTAATTTAGTTGCATGTATAAAGAGATTCTTAAGATGTTAATTTTCTCTGATAGATAAAGAAGTGATACATTAGGGTGGTGGCAACGGCCCCAGAAAAGACACATATCCTAAAATTTTTGAACAACAAGACTGTTCTCAATCGATTTCTCTTCCGACTTTTTTGCAAACAAGTTGAAGCCCAAACAGTAGGAGATAGTGACTTGAAAATTTCAGGTACTGTATATTTTATCCAGTTCTGTGTAATGATAGGAGGAGCATTAAAAATAGTACATATTGTATTGTATTTGTATTTGTTATACCTGTACCCAGGCTTTTACAGTTGTATTTGTATTAGTTACACCTGTACCCAGGCTTTTACAGTTATACTGAAGGGGCTCCTGGAAGATTCTAGATCTTTTAA
>JH153925.1:21694-34678 GCA_000226015.1 Mnemiopsis leidyi | reverse complement strand
TGCTAGAGTCATGGTTGCTTGTGGCAATGGTTGCTAGAGTAATGGCTGCTCGAGTAACGGTTGCTAGAGGTCATGTTTGCTAGGAGTTATGGTTGCAATAGTCAATTGTTGCTAAAGTTATGCTGTAATGGTTGCTAGAGTTAGATAGTGTTTGTAATATTGTACACTGTACAGGTACTACTTTCGGTGTCTAAATGTTATGTTTTTGTTTTACGATATCAAAACTGTAAATCTATTAAGATCTTTGTATTTCTTTTTATGGTGCAATGTGTATTAAATGACAGTAATCCGATACTTTCATTTTTCAAATACAACGATTAGGCCGAACTCTAAATTTCAAACCATTCAATTTCAAATAAATAGTCACTAAGTTCAAATTACCCACTCCAAGTAATTAAAAATATGTCCTACTTCGTGTGTCTCAAAATCAACTCTGAACACGTACTTCAATTAATGTAAATGTACTTTGTAATGTAATTAATGTAAATTAATGTAAATGTTAATGTAAATGTACTTTGTTCCCACTCACTGTGCCACTATTGCAAGGTACAAATCCAGCCCAAATGGCGTCAGACAAGGAACCTGCCCCCAAAAGACAGAAGACGGAGGAAATCAAGTTTAATATGAGCAGATTAAAACAGCTGCACGGTGGGCAGGGTGCTCCCAGCAACGTTACTGCAGTCGCGTACTACATGCACCGCGACCAGCGTGTACAGGACAACTGGGCGCTGATCTACGCACAGAGTCTGGCTACACGCCACAGTGCGCCATTACACGTGGTTACTCTTATCACAACATCCCACCCCGAGCAACGAGGAGCTACGTTCAGACATCTGCAGTTTTGTTTCGACGGTCTGAAGGAAGTTTCTGAAGAGCTGAGTGAACTAAACATTGCATTCCACCTCCTAATAGACCAAGGAGGTAAAGTTGGGGGCGGGAAAGTAGCAAAGTGGATGAAGGAGTGTGAAGTAGACTGTCTTGTTACCGACTTCAGTCCTCTCCGACAACACAGATCCCTCCTCGCCCAGCTGACTAAGAGCACAGACCTCCCTGACTCCGCAACTGTGTACCAAGTAGATGCGCACAACATAGTCCCTGTAGAGGTTACCTCGGACAAGCAGGAGTACGCTGCGCGCACTATACGCAACAAGATTATGTCCAAGTTGGGGAAGTACCTTACTGAGTTTCCTCCTGTTACCAAGCACCCATTTGGAGATGCTGCCATGGCAACCAGACATTTCGCAGAGGAAACAGGAACATCAGCAAAGCTGAAAGAGGATTGGGACTCAGTTTTACAGAACTTAAAACTTGACTTCTCTGTAAAACCTAGTGAACTATATAAAGGTGGAACTAAGGCAGGAATGTCTTGTTTAGAAGATTTTGTTGAGCGCAGGATAAAGCGTTACAGCGACAAGAGGAACGATCCTACAGAAGATGCGATATCAGACTTGTCGCCATGGTTACACATGGGTAACCTGTCTGCGCAGCGGGCTGTGCTCTATGTTAAGAAACATGCTAGTTCCTACAGTAGTGTGTTTATTGAGGAGGCGGTTGTACGGCGTGAGCTGTCCGACAACTTTTGTTTCTACAATCAGAACTACGACAGTATAAAGGGGGCAGCAAACTGGGCACAGGAGACACTGAAGGCACACAGAGACGACAAACGGGAGTACGTCTACACGCGACAGCAGTTCCTGGAGGCTAAAACCCACGACAATCTGTGGAACGCCGCTCAAAAACAGCTTGTGCGTGAAGGGAAGATGCACGGGTTTATGAGGATGTACTGGGCTAAGAAAATCCTAGAGTGGACAGCCAGTCCGGAAGAAGCATTGGCGGAGGCGCTGTACTTCAACGATCATTTCTCGCTAGACGGTAACGACGCGAACGGTTTCGTGGGTTGCATGTGGTCGATATGTGGGGTTCACGATCAAGGGTGGAGGGAGAGGAGTGTGTTTGGGAAGATACGGTACATGAACTACAACGGTTGTAAGAGAAAGTTTGATATTGAGAAGTATATTGCAAAGTATAGCTAACTGTAAATTTTATTGTTATTTCTAATTCTTATTACCAGATATTGAATATAGATATAAAGATTTTGAATTTGGTTTGGAAGGGTTCAAGCCGGTCCGAATTTTACCCAACTTTATATGTTGTTGTTGAAACTCTAAAATTCCAAGTTTGAATATTCCAATTTTTGTTGCAATTTTCATTGCACTTAACTATTTTTTCGCACTTTTATTGCACTTCTATTGTACTTATTTATTACATTTCCTTTAATAACTAGCTTTATATAGGGTATCCCAAAGAAGTGAATTAGAAAATAGATAAATGAAAAATGGTTTATGGTGCCTATGCTTAGAATTTTGATCTCATGGACTTTTAGGTAGAAGCTATGTAGAATTCTAAATACTAAATGAAACATGGCTTTATTTTAATGCTTTTTGAAATAAACCATATTTGCACACCTATCTGAAATTTTGAACATGTTTTGAAATTTTGAGAAACCCGCTTTGACTCATTTTTGGACAAATTTTAATTACAGTATTTAATAATCTTTCAATATTCTTTCAAAATCATATTTAATTTGTTTCACAACAAGTTCAGTTAACACTATAAGTTCAGTACCATCGTGATTAGATAAAATGTTCAGACTTTTCTGTCAAAAAATTATTATGGCAAATTGTCAGAAACCCCTCACATACGGCGAGCGATAGAAGTTCCAATTCAGCTAATCAGCGTGTGATCATCGCGAGTTTATCTGCAAGCCGTATGGTATGGGGTCTTATCAAAAGCAAGTTAGATCAATGACATGCATGTTTTTGTACTATAATATACTTAATAGTACACTAACTAATTGACTAACGTGTTTATTAAATTTTGTTAATGTACATGTTCTGCTATGTACTGTTTCGCAGTGAAGTGCTGTGTAGTGTGAGCTAAGCAGCCGACAATTTTAGAATCGAATTTCGTACATCTCTGGTAAGGAAAATGAAACATTGAGTAGTTTTGGCAGATACCATAAGAGTAGATTTAGAATGATCAATGTTCTGTATCTCATAAAACATGTCCTATTTGTTCTATAATCTTCTATCAGTCGAAAACTCAAAGCCACAATAAAAAACACGAGCTATCAGTATCTGTGTCAAAACGCCAGTCTAACGTTTCTTCTAGCTCAACATTGAGAATTTTCATTTTCACGACCTATCAGATGTTATTAATATGTAATCACCAGATGTTAATAATGATCATTAGTGGGTAGAAATAGGATCTTTTTCGGGACTGTCAGCATAATTCTTGTCTAACTTTTCTCATATTTGCGTGTATGTGTGTACATCTGTTTGGACACATGTTTCTGTGCGAGTATGTTTGTAGACATGCTTAAACATTTTTGTTTGTGCACAGATTTGTGCACATGTTTGTTTATCTTTGTGTGTGTGCACTGTGCTTGTACGTATGACTGTACAACTGTTTAAAGTACACATGTTTGTGTATATTTGTGTGTGTGTGTGCTTGTACGTATCTTTGTACAACTGTTTGTACACATAAAAGTTTGTGTGTGTTCGGACTTTGGGCGATTGATTTTGTGCATGTTTGTGCATATGTATGCGTTTTTGTATTTGTTTGCACATATGTTTGTGTGTACTTGTGCACTTGGTAAGCTTCTCCTTCTTTGCGGAAATAACAAATTAGTTACTTTATATATTCCTGTTATTTCTGAGATCTGCAATTAATTTCTCTCCTGGTACAATATTCGCGAGTAAGTTTCACGCCAATTTTACTATGAGCAATTTAATGTTGGGTTAATTTTTAACAATTGTCCTAAAGCGTTAGCGGTATCGTCAAGCATCAGTCATTCTTAGGAAATTCGATTCCAATACGACCTAGAATGTTGCTCTGCTACACTTTAACATATGGACACTACGAAGTACCTTGTTTTCGTTTCTCGTGCCGGTAAACTTAAACCTCAGACGACTTACTATTATTATTATTTATTGAGCCGGTAAAATGTGGAACGTCTATTGGAACGCGCGAACAGCTATCTATTGAATACCGACACGCGTCACGCACTAACATATCATGCATGCGCGCACAGCTCCATAATTTCCGCTCGGATATTCAGGGTCGGATCTTGAGCCTGGAGCAGCGGCGTAACGATGCCCCGGAGGGCGCCAAAACGTCAGAAAAATATGGGACAATTTTGCAAGATTAACTGCGCAACTAGCAAAATCGCGTGTTTAGTTTTAGAACTTCACTATTTATTTAGATTTTCAGCCATCTTTACACAAATTACTCCCAGTAGGCTCTTATACCAGGGGCGCATTTTCATTGCCGAGGGGCGCCATATTGGATATACCTACTACGTTACGCCACTGGCCTGGAGCTGAGCAATCGAGTTTTGATAGCCAAAATGTATGGTCTCCGGTTGTCTGCCGTTATCTGAACCCTCATTAAATGTCGGGACTCAGGAGGTTGTCTGACTTTGTCCGACCCTCATTCGAAGCGAGAATAAAATGACGGGAGGGTGCGCGCTGCTGTACAACTCAGGAGGGTGCTTGCACAGACGCGAACCCTCATTGTCTCCGCACACGTACGTTATGTTGTGGTCAGTCCGGAGGGTGCTGCCGCATCGCAGCTAAAGCTGAACGAGAGAATCGCTTCGTTAGAACATAACAAGGCCTGCACTCATCAAGGCTGAGGGCCCCGGACGATCACTCAGCTAAACAAGCACACGTCGGGAAAAACGTTTCCGACAAAAGATGAAAACACTGTCCTAAAGATCAACCGAATAGCACGAAAAATTAAAACGCGCTCTATAAATCGTTTCAGTAATACAAATCTATCAACAATATCAATCAAGATACGCATATTAAATCGTCATCACCAATTACAAAACAAGAACATTACTGAAAAAGAGGAAATATACATCAAATGTGCTAGCTAATAGCCGAGTTCATTCATCCAATTAATGCGATGCTTGATTCTTATATATTGGTATTTCTATTCTGATTCAGTTTACAACATTTTCTCAAGAAACTGAGGCACATAGAAATTATTCTATATACACTCCTCATGTAGAATACAAAATCCGATTACAGAAAAACCTATAAGCAGATAAATGATTAGTATCAGTAATTTTAAATTTTTCGGTATCAATATTTGTTAGAACAGTAGAAATTTTTGTTTATGTAATTATGTCCAGCATACAAAAATCAGAGACACGTAGAAAAATTTATCCTTTTTAAACTGCAAACATCCACCAATGTTAGTGTGATCTCTGATATTCAACTTTTAACAAACTCCCCGGTGCTAAAAATCATGCAAACCCCGGAATCCTGCTATCTCGATCTAGTCCAGCTAGTTAAGAACCAGTGATAACAGGAGTGAAAGTGTGTGTCGAGATGTAGATCTATAAACAGTTTGTAGTCGGGATGTACATCTATAAACAGTTTGTAGACAAGACGTTAAACTTTAAACTGTTTTAATTGTATAGGAATTAAAGGGCTAATTTTCTGGGAGAGAATCGTAGCACGTCTTACATACTCGTACCTGAAAAAAAACCGATTAAATGGGAGAATAATAATTGTTGGTTAATCACTCTTCCCAATAAAGAAACTAACATTTACTAAAATTAGAAAAACAACATGAAACATACACATATCAAGAATAGAAGCAACACTGGTGTAGTCTTATGTTCAAGAGTTCTATAGAAATAAAATTTAGAATCCAGTAATCTAACCTTCTGAGTGATGTTACGTTGAGGAATAGTTCTGTAAAAGTCACTGCACGTGTTACAGAACACTCCCCCGCAGTCCCTGCAGTGATGTCGTCTTTCTACAAACGTGAACCTGACTCCACAACCGGCACACTCCTGTAGTTGTACTGTGTAAAACTAGATTCAAATAGTAGTTATATATTATCCTCACAGTTCGGACCAGACAACGTCTGACTAAAATACTTAACGACTATTAAAACCCAAGACTAAATGACCAGCTTGTTTTCCTAATCCCATAGTCCATACCGACCTTAGTGCCAGAGTCAAGAACCCAATGATCTGCTTGTTTTCCCATAGAATCGTTGGGAGTCCAACAGAAAACTCGACCTCTTGCATCACCCACGTAGAGGCTTACATGATCTTCTGAGAACCTGATATTGACAGTGATTAGGATATTTTGGTTTTATATACAGACACAGACAGACAGACCAACAAACAGACCAACAGACAGACCAAACATAATAGACAGACAAAGAGACAGGTAGATAGACTCACCTGACACAGGTGATTTCGGAAGGTTGACGGTTGTCAGGTCTCTCGAATGATGTGTACATGGTCAGCCTTGCTCGGACTATCAGAGTTCTCACCCACTTCTCACTGTCTCCTTGACAACCTTTCCGGAATAGGACGCCCCAAATCCGGACAATTCCGTCAGAAGATCCGGACACTAGAACATTGTTGCTGTCCCACTCGTTTATAGTTGTCTGTGTACAGACCTGAGAAAAAGGAGTTGTGTTCATGTAGGTAAGCAACTGTTAAATTGTTAACAGACAAATTGACCTAAGTATCTGATACAACCAATCAAAAGCCAGATTTCACTTACTAAATGTTGCTCGGAAAGGTCTAAATCTGTAACAACCAATCAGTGTCGAGATACGCTGTCACGTGATAGAAAACACATACTTCCTTACTGCAGACTATACCTGTATAACATTGCTGGTGGGTAAGGATGTCTGAGCAATCAGTTCACCGTTTATATTCCAGAGATAAAGGTGGTTTTTAGCGGCAGAAACAACATCGCCGGAAACTTCGTTCATGTGTACAGTAGTGATTGGACAGGGGTGTTTCGGTAGTTGTCTGCAGAGATAAAACAGGCTGAGTTCTTGTATTCAACTGATCGACTGATCGAGAATTCAGAAGATTTACGGAGCAATCTAAACTAAACCTAGAAAAACCGAAAATGGAAAAGTAAAAACAATGTAAAGACTAATTATGTTAAAACCAGGTGAAGACATACAAACCAGATAAAAATGTAATTAAACCTGACGAAGGAGAGTTTGTTGAGGTCCCACATGATGACACTCCCGTCACAAGACCCGGACACAAACACTCGGTGGTTGTGAGAGGAGCTCATACACGTCACCACGTCAGTGTGCCCCAGCAGTTTGCGCTGGGGAGTTAGTGTGGTGTCCTTGGTCCGAGCTAGAGTGTGGGTGTAGACGCTGATGTAGCTGTGTTCTCCGCCAACTAGCAGAGTTTCCGAGTCCGGGCAGATAGCGCAGGCGACCCGCTGTTTTTCTAGATCTTCGTACACGTGCACTATTTTACCTGCAAATTGAAGTTAAGATCTTTGGTATGAAAAATTTAAGTTAGTTGCTTATACAAACGCAATATAACGGAATGTTATGCTCGACTGGACAACAAAATTACTCTGTCAATCAACAGAAAAAGTATCAATATAATAAAACTAAAAATATACACAATTTAAAATTACAAGTTACACTTTACAATTACCATCTACAGCTCCAAGTAACAACGAGTTGTCGGGCAGGCCCCAAGTAAAGTAGTAGTTGTACCCCGCAGAAGACGGAACGAGCACCTTGTTCTTCCCCGCAAACAAAGTTCCTCCGTTCTCTGCACTCTCGATCTGTTGCACCGCTGAAGATATAACACGCTCCTCCCGAGGGGGAGGTCTCAAGTTTACCACGTTGTAGTGGAAAGTCCGTCCTACAAGATCTGAGTAGGCTACCTGTCTAGCGGGGTGAGGTCGGGAGAAGATCTGTTTGGGGGCCTGCCCGAAGTTGTTGATGAAACCCTTGACGGCGGACTTGCGGAGGGGGTCAGTGAGGAGGGACAGGTCGATGTTACCCTCGTAGAAGTAGCAGTGGAAGGTGTTGTGCGCTAACCTAGCTGCCTCTCCTCGCTGCTTGCACCCGAATATCAGATCTATCCAGAGGTGGAGGTTCCTACTGACATAGTCGCTCTCCAACGCTTCGCGATGTAGTCTGATGAACTCTGCTGGATCTCCTTTAGCCCATCTAGGCAACCGCACATTGTCTATTTTGTTTCCGTTTTGTTTCCTTCCAAAGTCGAACTTGTCCTTATTGATAAGGAAGTCTGGAAGGTAGAAAAACTCGGGAATCAGCTCCCTGACGTCACACATGTTGACTCTGCTGGCACTGTTCCAAGCGTCCTCTATGGAGTGGAAGAGCCGGTCCGTCAGGTCGAAGTGTCCACCTTGGAGAGCAATGAAGGAGGAAGTGAAGGGTTCCAGTCTGATGAGATAACTAGAGGTTATCATGGCGGAGGAGTAGAACGTCCCATAGTGACAAGGGTTAGTATCCGTACCGTGAGGGTCTATCCAGTCGCTGTATCTCTTCTCGAACTGAGCTAGCCGATCTGGGGTCTGTGCTCCCATCGGTTTGCTGAAGTCTCTGAAGGAAGCAGGGTTGCTCAGATCCAGTTCCGGACTGTCATAGTCCGCTAAAACCCAGGGGAATATGGGGTACTGCATGAAATCCTTGTAACTTCGACCAGCCAGAGTGTTGATGTACATGAGGTACTGGAAGTTGGAGATCTCCCCAACAGACCACCTGTGTGTCACGTTACTCTGTCTGAAGGAGGTGAAGACGGAGCTGGCATCACCCCGGGTGTGTCGTCTAGCACTGCTCAGCACGTCCGAGGCGAAGTCAGACTTCTGGGTCAGGCTGGGAGTCATGTAGCGGAGCTTGTGGTACGCTTTGTTCCGGTGGTTGGAGCCAAACACAAGGAAATAACTTTCCCCGCCGTAACAGAAAACTTCCATCCCGTTCTCCTGGAGGGAGTACCGACGTTTCATTATCTCGGTTATCCGCTTGTAACACAGACTGTATGCCGCCTTGTTCTTCATCACTACACTTGCACTGTCCACCAGAATGTCCTTAAACCTCTCGGACCACTCTTCCGGCATCAACATTTGAACGTCCATAATTTCACCTTCCTTGGTGGTGGTGTAACCGTCTATAATGTAGGCACTCTTCCTTCCCAAGTAGAGAATACTAGCGATAGTAGACAGTCCTTCAACTCTGATACAAGGAAACACTACAACTTTACTCTCTCCGGGTACCAGGAAGTCCTGCATCAGTCTGTTGTCAGCGTCCAGGGACCTGGCTGATATGAGTTGGGACATCTTGCTGGCCCCTCCTATAGTGGTCAGGGAGCTGACTCTGTCTCTGACCCCGTAGTAGTGGTGATACTCCTTACTGTAAGAGCTACTGGGTTGTTTCAGCTTGGTGGCTTGGTACTCCTCCGGAGATTTAGGCTGGAAGACGTTGTAAAACTGAGAGTTTAGTTTCAATCTCTTCCTGGTCCTGTGAGGGCCCTCTATCGGGTCTAACTCCCAGCGGTCAAGATGAGAAGGTTCAGCCGGCCCCCACAGCCCTCTCTCTTGAGTCAGCTCCAACTGCATCTCGCCCCAGACTCGGTTTACTCGGTGGAACTGGAGCTGAGTCCGGTGTACGGACTCTCTCAAACTGTCCGACACTTGTAGCATCACTTGGGTGTTCTGGGCGTAGTTTATTTCGTAGGAGATGTTCAGAGCGGTGACCACAGATAGAGTTAGCTGAGTCTCCTGACGTCTTGCAGTCAAAAGTCCGGTAAAACGTCGAGAACTTCTTTGATGGTGCAGAGTCTTATCTCCCTCTTCCTGCTGCTGCTTTATCTGGGAGAAGAGTTTGGGTGCTATCTCGTGTTGGACTACAAAGGAGCTGTCCTCGTTACCGGTGAAGAGAGATGTTATAGCGGACTTGTTGGCTTTGTGTACAGAGTTGAGGGGAATGTGGGAGGTAGGGTCGATATAGATGCTCAGGTCGGGTCTTACTTCCTTGATGTTGGAGATAAGGGAGTCTGCAGCTTCTTCCAACATTTTGCCCCATTCTCCCTCTGAGTGTACAGATCTGAGTAAGTGGGAAAGACAGATAACAAACTCTGTATCAGTCATACCAGAGTTGAAGATAAGGCGGTGGTTTTCTGAGACAAAGTGGACGACTTTAAGTCGAGATTTCTGAAGATCAACTGAAGACGAGGATGAGGTCTGGGAGAGAAAGTAAAGAATAGCTCGGTGGAGGCAGAACGAAACTTGAGACTCTGCGTCCTTACTGCTCCACTCTCGAAGTTTAGAGAAACTGTTGAGGAGGGAGATGGGAGTTCCTAGTTTGTCTTGCCACAGTTTCTGGAGTGTGTATTTGGAGAAGAATATGGCAGCTTTGTTGAAGTTTTTGGTGGAGATGCCGTCTGGTGCGCCAGTTTGGATACGTTTCAGTGTTTGAAGGATCATAATACTTTGGTAGACCATTAGACTTTCTCCGAAATCCACCGCACACGGCTGAAGGTTATAACAAAGTTATCAGTTTGTAACATTTTTTGTAAAGATTCCCAAGATTGTTCTACTGTTTAGAAGGAATCGGCATAAGATGGTCACAAATTTAATGACGAAATTTAATGACGATGACAAAAGTATATAAACTCATCATGGAAGTTGTCCTAGAGCTTAATTTCTCAAACAGCGAATCTAACCTCGAGTATGATGTCGAGTATATCAAAGTTTTGTTTGAACATTTCGTTAAGAAGGATCTCCTGTATAAGGTCTAACACACATTGTCTCTTCATTATAAGCTCCTTCGTTGGTTCCAAGTACTGCAAGTTGTTAAATTAAGTTAGGAATCCAACGATTCAACTGGAGAGCCAATAAAAGGACCAGGAAAGACGCTAATATGAAAACAAGGAACAATAACAAATGCTTACGCAGAAATAATACATCAAGAATGTTTTCTACCAGGTCCTGGCGACCATCTTGAATCGTGATGTATAATATTTTAGTAATTTTCATTATATCCTGAGTCTAATCATTGACTACTAGTAGAAAGTAAAGGGACGTACCGGGGCCCAGAGAAGAGCGATGATCAGGTCGACAAGAGCAATGTATACTGGCTCTGAGAGAGGCTCACTGAGATACAGGTTAGTCAGATACCGCACCACCGCCTCGAACCCTCCCTGCAAGTTTTAGTGTAAGTCCCTGTTAGTTTAAGTGTAGGTTTTTGTAAGTTTAAGTGAAGGTTATTTGTAAGTTCAGGTAAGTTTTTTAAGTTCACATAAGTTGAAAATGAAGGGCTTACTCATTTTTAAGTTTAAAATTTCAATTTAAAGAAATACGAGTTCTAGATCAGGTATATTAATGAGCTCACTTCATCAATGTCATCTCTTAGAATGGATAGTATTACCACTAGGGGATCTTTGTTTAACACGCCACCTGAGGGAAACAATGTAGTTTAAAGATTTATTGTATATGTTTTTTTTGTAGAGATCGGTAATCGCTCTTTAGTATCATTGGTCGAACTTGGCTTTTTATTAGTCAGTCAATACCAAATTCCAAACACCTACTTTTATTAGAGAATGTTTTTTCCAGGTGATACTCGTTAGATAAAGAAGATGTATTAAACAAAAACACCTACTTTTATTAGAGAACGTTTTTTCCAGGTGATACTCATTAGATAAGGATGATGTATTAAATAAAAACACCTACTTTTATTAGAGAACGTTTTTTCCAGGTGATACTCGTTAGACAAGGATGATGTATTAAATAAAAACACCTACTTTTATTAGAGAACGTTTTTTCCAGGTGATACTCGTTAGATAAGGATGATGGAGGTTGGTCCATGTTTAACATGAGTGATAGCAACCAAGTGTACAACTTCATTGAGTAGGTAGAAAACTGGAGAAGAAGGAGAAATTAGAACTTTCAACTTAAAGAAACGTTCATTCTCGGAACTTAGTCTCTTAAAATCTATGAAAATTCTAATTTTTTCTCGAGGACGGTTGAATGCTGTTTATGGCCCAATATAGCAATATCTTAACACTCGCACGTGCAATAACCTCAGACAGGCGAGTGTGTCCTTTCAGCACGTGCAACAAAAGGGGAAATCCTTGTAGGGAAGTCTGTTCAGTTGTATCTGGCCTCAGACTTTTTGTTGTGTTCCCCTGCATCCAGCCTCCGTGATGCAGTTTCTGACTAAACCTGAAATTAGCTGACATGTGATAAAGTGCATCGTAAATAAACAGAGAATGCACAGATGAAGTTTCCCAAAGCCATAAAGTTCATTTATTGTTTCTCCAGATCTTCACAATTCACAGAGAACAAACTGCGTGTGACTTACCGAACAAACCCATTAGCAGGAGAGAGTAGAATACAGACGAGTCTTAGAGACATGGTAAATGTTATGTGATGTAGTCCCGGTCGTAGGAAGAGGAGTAACCAGTCAAACCCTAACGTAGATTCTATCTGTAGACGTAACCTGGAGAGTTGAAATTTCAATATGTTCAGTCTGGGATACAAGTATTTTTTAATATGTTGTACAATGTACAATAGACATACTCTACAATGTACATGCTGATTGCTGTACATACTGTACGTAATAACTTACCTAAAATCGTTGTCCATATCACAGCTCTGTACAAGAACACAAAGAAGTTCCAGCAGCATGTTCCGTATCTTCACCACATGTGTAACTTCTTTTAGGCGGTGCTCGTTAACCAGGCTTGTAGGGAGGGAGTACACCAGATAGTGTCCAAACGTCAGCAGTACCTAGAAATAGAGTAAACTAGTTATAGTGTACAAACTTCAGCAGTACCTAGAAATAGAGTAAACTAGTTATAGTGTACAAACGTCAGTAGTACCTAGAAATAGAGTAAACTAGTTATAGTGTACAAACGTCAGCAGTACCTAGAAATAGAGTAAACTAGTTATAGTGTACAAACGTACAGCAGTACCTAGAAATAGAGTAAACTAGTTATAGTGTACAAACGTCAGCAGTACCTAGAAATAGAGTAAACTAGTTATAGTGTACAAACGTCAGCAGTACCTAGAAATAGAGTAAACTAGTTATAGTGTACAAACGTCAGCAGTACCTAGAAATAGAGTAAACTAGTTATAGTGTACAAACGTCAGCAGTACCGTA
>JH153924.1:7941-57915 GCA_000226015.1 Mnemiopsis leidyi | reverse complement strand
ACCTGGTTACCAGGATACCTGGTTACCAGGACACCAGGTACCAGGATACCAGGACACCAGGTACCTGGTTACCAGGACACCAGGTTATTTATTCTACTTCAACCCACATCCTCATCATCAGAGGTGATATCCTCAGGAAGACCAAGGTTGATGGAATCCTGAGCTGACAAAGCTACGAGGGTTATACTTGAGGGAGGTTTCTGTTTGAAGGAGAGATGACGAGAGACGGATGATGAAGTCTGTCGATCACAGTTCCTCACGTCCATTAGCGATCTTATCAAAGGGTTTTCAAAAGAATCGCTTGGTGAGATTTTGCAGTTCTCTGATCTAAGTCTACGCCGTATTTTAAATTTCTGATAAGCCGTCCCCGACAAAGCAATACTTCCAATTGAGTAAGACTTTCTCGGGAAAGCGCTGCTTTCAATAGCGATCCACCTAAGTCCCTTACCGGGATTGGATATACTCCTCCCTGTCTCGACACCTCCCTGAAGTTTTGGGGAACGTTCCAGGGCCGGGATGACCACGATGGGACTACATCCTCGACTAACCAAGTTTGGGACTTCGACCCGTGACATGGGGCGATGGAGGGTCGAGTCACTGTCATATCTTGTTAGTTCTGAGATGATTGCACTTGTCCTGTCTTCGGAGGTTGCCCTGCTTTTCATTTTGTCGGCGGTTGTTCCGCAGTTGTCGGCGGTGGCACCCATTTCAATTGACTCAATCCTACTATCTTTAGCGACTTTTTCGTTGTCGCTGGCGGAGTTTCTTTTACTCTCGACAGCATTGTCATCAAGAGTGCTGACTCCCATCAGGGGGTGACTGTAACTCCCGCTACTTTGGACCAAGTCCGGTCTAGAGCGAACTTTATAGAGATGTGGGCCTGATTCCGTTAAGTTTGAGCTAGTTTTACGCCTGGAACCCACACAGCATTTTTGGCAACACTTAGCGTAAACTTTTGCGAAAGAATGTTCTCCGGTCCCCGAGGTGTCAGTGCTGCCTTCAGTTTTTTTGGAATTCAAGTCTGGATTCATTTCATCAGGCAATGTATTATCGGGAATTTGATCGTTAAGTTCCACATTATCTGAACTTGTTATCAATGTATCTGTCGGAATATCCGTGATATCGGAGGTAGAATGATAGATGATCTCTTCTGGTGACTCATTGTTTGTAGATGTTAGATCACTTGAAAACAAAACCGGTGAAGGCATCACTATCCTGTCCGAGCATATAAAACAACGGTTTACCGCCAGATTTTTCGATTTGGAAATTGATTTTTCCAGCCGCCTTGTGGCCCTATATTTTTTGTAAATTTGAGATGGGTGGCTCTTGTATCGCTCTCTACGGCTAAAACAAGATGTTTTGTTATCTCTTGACGGTTTCATCACAAAACTCTCATGATTGGACAGAGCATCAGTCAATCTGTCACTCTCTTTGAAATTAGACCCGTCTTGTGAAGTACGGCTAATACCACTCAACCGTAGAGGGAGGTCTTGATTATACCCATTGGAAGAGGAGCTGTTTGAGTCTTGGTCAAGATACCGACCCATCCGACCAAATGATGAGAGAGGATCAGATGGGTAGGCTGAGGAAGTCTCGCTATGAGACCACATACCAGTTTGGAAAGAGGCAGGAGGATCCCAAACATCAGTATCTCTAGGGCTAGGAGGATTCCAAACATCAGTATCTCTAGGACTAGAAGCCCAAACATCAGTATCTCTAGGACTAGAAGCCCAAACATCAGTATCTTTAGGGCTAGAAGGAGCCCAAACATTAGTATCTCTAGAGCTAGGAGGATCACACTCATCAGTATCTCTAGGAGAGTAGGAGGGTAGAAACTCGTGTGAGGAGAACGTAGGGTGTGAGGTGGAGGAAGAAGTCTCTGAGAAGCCGGTAGTGTCGATTGTGACACTGGTGGAGGAGGAGCAGACACTGTCTTTGTCTCCCAGCTCGGTCGAGGTGCGGCAGGTTCCTGACATTCGTATTACTTGCAGTGTGTGTTTTCTGTATTCCTTGTCTTTCTTTTCCCCTTCTTTAGTTTAAACTTGGAGAACCAGTATTCCTAGGATTTTAGGAGGTCCAGCAAATGCAAACTGGAAGATAGCAGAACGCTAATCATATACGTTCAAAATAAAAAGTTTTCAATATGCCAGTTTGGTAGCCAACACTTTCTGATTGCCAAGTACCAGATTCATGTGACAAAAAATAATCAATTCATCTAAGAAATCGGCTACTGACTAAACAAAACGAGAAGGAAAGGAAATGAGAACAACATATCTTAATTATCTGTTTAGAATTTATATTTTGGGAAGGAGAAGTGATTATGACACGATTATGACACGATTTCTGTAACACAAGACTTCTGTAACAAGTAGGAAATGTTTAGATGTGGATAGTGCGGGAACATTCTTGTTGTATGCAGAGATAGGTTTATTGAAAGTCTACTAAAGTTAGCATCATGCCAATTCCCCAATTCCCAGGCGGCACTAGAGACCTAAACATTTAAACGAGTACTAAAAACACAAGTGAGATAAATATATGAAATAAAAAGAATTTATCATGATAATAAAAAACCCTCTGTCCTGGTCGTTTGGTTATAGCTGTTAAGTCTTCAAGAACAGAAATGCTTCCAACCCTGGAAATTGAGTCTGTAAATTACCTCGTCACAATCATAAGCACAATGCTTATCATGATCGGATTCATTGGAAATGTCTTCTTTGTCCGGGTTTTCCACTCTTCTCAGATATTTAGGTTTCTTTTTCTTGTTATTGTAGAACATCATCCTTTATCCGGGGAAGATCTAAAACCTGGTTTTTAGACTAAAACAACAACGTCGCGACTTCTAAACGAGCATGGGAGTGTTCAATTTCAACAAGTTAAAATTTAGTTGGAGAAAGTTGAGTTCCTTAGCAACAGAAGTGTACGGCCATGAGCGTGTGTGCAAAAGTTTACCGGCTAAAGGAACTGTAAGTGCCATTAAACCATTAAGTTATTGCATCTTATGCTGACATTACTTGAGGTGTGTTAAGTTTAAGTATGGATAGTATGCGGGAACGATAAGATCCACATCATTCTGACAGGTTCAAATTGCGGGTACGAAATTAATTATCTTTCAAATTTTGGTTTCGATAGAAGCAGAGATATATAACAAGAAAACACATAACAAGAAAACATATAACAAGAAAATGTTCTTGTAAAGGATTAACACATGTGGATCATGGAAAATTGCCAAAAATGTAAATTGTTTGTTTCCTATGACTGGGGATATGTTGCTGATTCGATTATCATTAAGTGATATGATTATTAAGACCAGGGTAGCTCGAAGCAGTACACTTCCACTGGGTCAATTACCACTTGCTCGCTTGCTTTTCAGTCAAAAGTAGGTACAAAATAGAACCTTTTGAATGTTTCTTTTACTAGAAACGGAAATAAAACTTTTGTAAGGGGAAAACATTGAGGAAGAAAATGTTACTGCCAAGACTATATATAAAGTGTATGAATGAACTTCCATCTTGAAAATCTATCGGTAAAGAATGTGCCATGTGATGGAAATTTCATGAATTATGACAGTGTTACAACCCGGTTAACAAAGGAATGAACTTAAAAACGTGTTCGAATGAAATAACAGGTGATATAATACAACTTCCAGTACCACAACGCAGGTACTCTGTAGACCACAGCTACAATGAGCATACTTCATCGCTAATGATACAGGGTAGAATCGAGCGGCTAAAGTACAGCCTGGAACCACTAAATGAGGAAATATGGTCGGTTATTGATATACAAATATCACAATCCACCACAGGCGGTTGTTATAACACCCAGTTCCCAATGTCTAGGTTTGTATATATAGTGATAGTTAAGTTACAAAATGTAGAATTAGTGTTGATTTGTCTAAGAGAAATATATTTTTGCAATAATATTCTAGGAGGATGGGTAAAAATTGAGACATTTTTGCAATCAAATTCACATAAGTATCAGATCAGAATAATATTTGAACCAACCTGGTGATCGTTCATCTCTTGTGGGCCGATAACCAAATCTGTCAACGTAAAATCTATGGTACCCAGAATAAATTTTTTTAAAGAAATGAGTTAATAAATGAACAATATAAGACAGGAGTACGAAGAATATATCAACTCTAAGTTAGAAAGTTTTTTGATAGATCATTGACGACCAGCAAAGTGTTATAAATTGCAACTGCATTAAACTGTAATACGTAGCTGCCACGCCGCTCGATAATCTGCTAACGGTAGATCGTGAACAATTATCTTCGCGAAAGTTATCGTAAAAGTCAGGGTAATTACGGCTGGTGGCAGAGAAACAATGCATTCGTACCAGGGAACCAACGACGGTAGAACTTTCACTGAACTCTTGAATCTCGCGATAAGTGGGGAGTGTGCCGGGAATTTCCGTGTCAGACCACTCCAAGTAATGTGGAAAGTGGGAAATTATGGACAAGGCCAGGTTGATAAACTTTCAAAATAATTGAGTTGTTTGTGACGAAGAACGATCTAATTCCCGAAGTTTCTCCAACGGACACCGGTTTCGGCTAACGACTAAGGAGAATTTTCGGCCTTAACAAAGACAGCAATGACAGATGATAGCCTATAATAGAGTAGATCCTGTAATACTTTATGGAGATCAGTGGAGCCTATGATTTTAAAGTTTGAACTTTAAATCGTACGATCATGTGGATAATAGAAGGAGTAAATTCGAATTATGTCCAAAGGACCAGGAAATGAAGGTAAGTGGTGCACAGTAGTCCTAAATCTATGTAGGTGGAGGTTGATGCAGCCTGGTGTCATTCACCTCCTTAGGTTAATGAGTTCCTTATATCATTAAGAAAGTGGAAAATTGAACGCCTCAGCTTTCTTACGTGCAGTTTAGCTTGGCTTTCTTGAAGTATAAATCAAAAAGGTGCTATAGAGGTAGGTGTTAAGGAGATACGCGATCAAGGTGATTATTATGGATATAGGGGATCCAGGTGATTATTACATATAACTCAGACAAGTGCGATCAAGGAAAATTGGATCTAAACAAGATTTATTGGATGTTATTGAGATAGCAGATTCAGGAGATTGTTATGAATCTACATAACATAGTTTGTTATGGATCTATATATAATTTACGTGATTGTTATGAAAATGCTAAAACCTGCTCCGGAGCTCCATAATAAAAGGTCTAACACGAGCGAAATCAGACGATTCACTCCTCCCATAGAAAATCCTAGCCGGAGCTTCACATTGTAAACTGTCGACTGACTATGTTAGCCAGGTCTAATCTGTAATCTTGTAATTACTCGATCACAGAATCAGCGTGGCAGACTGCAAAACTGCCGGATACGATCAAACGGGACTCTTAAATAGCGCAAATCGGGGGAAGGTAGGTATAAAAAGGGATGAAAGCAGTTTTCCGTTCAAGAAAATCCAACACAGTTAACGTCTACCGCCATTTTAAGAGGGTGTTGATTGTTGATGAAAGCGCGTGACGTAGCGAAAATTAAACCAACTTTAACAGAGCGGCCGGGAAACAGAAAAATTGACGTAGGAAAATTAGAACCATGGGGAAGACGTTCTGTTATGGCGAAATATGTGCAATTACGTGGAGAAAAGCTGAAAAGATCTGAAGATGGTTGATCGAGGGCTATGCTGTCTATTAGATTGAGTCCTCAGTAAACTCATTACTCATAAGTCAAGAGCATTAAGTGTTTATACTACTAGAAGTGCTATAAGCTACAGTGTCAGCTTAATAAATCCTTATCACGTTACGAGCTATAATGTCTTGGGAAAGTGGGAGAGTCTTCCCTCTCTCATAGTCATACTGAGAATCCTGAATCTTGCTGCTAATTAACTTTAATGACGAAGATTATATGATGATATTGTACTTGCAGAATATTTATGACACAGTTATAATCCGTCTAGCGTAAAAGCGGGTAATTGTCTAATTGCTATTGCATTGAGCAGATTTATTATAATCACGCGTAAAGAAACGGGGTTCATTTGAGCATTTGTTCATGAATCAAAAGATGTGTCATTTTGATGATTTTATGAAAAACAAAGTAATTTTCGTATTAAAAATCGGCGAAATTTAATAAAGATCGATGACATAAACCAAATACTTTCGAGCTTTATCCTTGCTGTCTGCTTGTCATGGTTAATCATTCCAACGGTGGGATGATTGTGACTAACTAGTTAACTACAACTATTGATGAATTGTTGATTAACTGTTACTATCCACAAGTCACAACCTATTGGTTGGATAACTGTGACTAAACACAACTATCGGTGGGATATAACAACAACTATATGAGTCTATGGTCCTAAATTTGTCATTGACAAAGTCGACAGAACGCTCTCATGAAATATGAAGGTACAATTTGTCTATTGAGTAGAATAAATGTGACTAATGATTCTATGATTAGATGATATACACATCTTCCTATAAAGCTACCTAACCTTATGTAGAATTTGAATAATCTTATTAGGGTCTCATTCTTGGAATCACAGAACACGACATTCATGCAATGCAAAACGCGACAGTTTCCTTTTTGTACTTCTATAGTTCGTTTGAAAAACTGCAGTCGCGCTTGTCAGTCCCAAGTGTCCATCGCCCTGCGATACATTCTTACTCAATGACTTACTGACTTAGACGCGCCGTCATGTTTGATGACTAATTACAGTATAACTAGTTACCTTGGTGACCAGGTAGTTACTATGATACTTATCTTAAACCGTCAATTAGCTTATTAAAGATAAGAGAAAAATCCCGTTCGAATTGTATTCGTTTGCTCAGATTAAACCACATGATGAACCAGCATTTCCATGAGCTAGCTAGTACACCTTAAGTTGATATTGAGAATATGTTATGGTATGTGTTTATGTACCAGTCTTTGTTTGTTACACAATCCCTAATAACACTTCGATAGACTTTGTCATTGTTTTAACACTTTGATAGCTATAAAGCTTTCAGAATAGAAGGTAAACGATAGTATGAACTGCCTATATTGCTGAAGGGCAACTGAAAGCCACGTTTATTTAGAATTTCGTCACACTCACAGTACCAGTCAGATATAAGTTTATTTCAAGTTCAAATCTTTAGTTTCCTAAATACACAAGCATTGATCTTGATTCTAAGCCAGCCTAAAGCCATGCAGAAGAAAAGTTTTATCATGCAAAACAGACATCATGAATGTCTTAATGTCGTAGTGATACTACTGGACGATTTTACTTTGTCATACTTTTAGAAACTAAGTTAATAGTCAGATTTATTTAATTTTGAAATTAAATAGTCAATCGGAAATTGTGGTGAATTTGCATTTGTTTTACTTTTTCGTACGTTTCACTTTGGTCTGACGATAGCTGTTACTCTGTTACATTATTTTTCAATATCTTGCACCAATACGTGCTTCACTGGTTGCCTTTTACACTTCATCACTTGAAGTAATCTGTATACTTTTATACCGACATTTTGAACGCACATAATCGACATACACTGTACAGCAATAACACCCCCACTGTAAAACAATATAACTAAACGCTACTAAATATCCAGCAATAACACTGCCCCCCACCCCCATTGCAGTACACAAACTACTATAACTGTAACCTACTATAACTGTTCACAACTATAACTATAAACTACTATAACTGTAAATTACTATAACTGTAAACTACTATAACTGTAAATTACTAAATATCCAGCGATAACACTCCCCACCCATGCTAGTATGCGATATGTTAATCCCCCTCTTCTCCTCCATCTTCTACTGTCTGACAACCAGCTACCTCCAATTAACCCTTCTAGCCCTGATCACAACCTACCTCATCCTCTACTACAGATACACAGTACAACAGCCCCAGATACACATCACAGAGGGGAGGTTCAGGAGCCAACTTGAGGCTCATGTACGGTCTCTGTACGGTCGGTACTTCCCTACTTTCTGGTGTGCTGGAGCTAGGAGCATGACCGTCATGAGGATCCTCCTAGAGACACTGACACGACCTCGTGTTAAGTTCAGGAGAGAGTATATTCGTCTAGATGATGGGGGGATTGTGGGGCTGGACTGGTCCGTCAGAAAGTCCGGGAAATCCGGAGTAGAGTATCCGGACAGTGCGGGTACTGACTCCTGTGAGGAATATCCGGACACTCTACCGATATGTTTGCTGATACCTGGGATAGCAGGGGACAGTAAAGAAGGCTACATCATCACCTGGGTAAACAACCTCCACAACATCGGACTCAGATCAGTTATCTTTCTGAACCGGGGAGCTCCTGGCCTCCCCTTCAACACACCCATCACTTATGACGGGTATCACAATAAGGACGATCTCAGGGCAGCTGTGTGCAGGATAAGGGTGAGGTACCCTCTAGCTCCCTTAATTGCTGGGGGAACTAGTATGGGTGGTATTACTCTCGTTCATTATCTAGCTACGTATGGGGTTGATGCTGGGGTCACCGCTGCTATGGTGCAGAGTGCGGGATGGTGCGTTTTTGAAAGTGTTAAAAGTCTCAGTAGACCTTCTAACGTGATGTTTAACATGTTTCTAACACACAAATACAAGGGAACTATCAGACAAAACAGAGATATGTTTGAGAGAATCGGTATAGACACAGATGAAGTGTTAAAGTGTAGAACTGTATGCGAGATCCAGGAGAAACTTGTGGCTCCCCAAAACGGGTTTACATCTCTAGAGGAGTACTGGACTGCTTTGTCTACAAACAGACAAGTTTTGAGGGTCAAGGTTCCACTACTTGCTCTCAACGCAGCTGATGATATGTTTGCTCCAGTTGATTCAATACCGGTACATCTAACCGAACAAAATCCTAATGTCGCGTTTGTAATCACTGCCAGGGGTGGTCATATTGCGTTTATGGAGGGCGTAAACCCATTTAGTAAACACTTTAACGATAAGGTGTTTTGTGAGTTTGTAACTATGGTCAGGAAATGTGTGGAGGAAGGAGAATTATCGATAGACGGAGAGTGGAAGAGCAGAAAGAGGGACAGAGGAAAGGTTGAGGAGATAACTGAGAGAGACAAAAAGGAAGATGGAGATAGGTTTGTTCAACCTAGCGGACAACTAGGAGAGCATCTGTTTAGTAGAAGTACAGATCGATATCGCTTTTATCTGGTAGTATATTCTCTGGCAATACTTGGAGTCATACTGTCAATTTCCGTTTCTTTTTAGTTTATGAATAGTTTAGAATTTAATTATTTATGATATTTAGGTAGGTTGTGACTTGTGTAATTTTAAATATCTTGTGACATGGGGGAAAATTATAATCACATGCATAAGTAATGTTGACTATTTTTTTTGCAAATAATCAAAAGTCACTAACATCTGAATATTAGGTCTTACCCTTTGCTTCAAGTTTAAAATTGCAGCTCCCCGTTGATCCATAACGACTTCTCGATTAATAACAATAAAGTTGGAAAAAGAAACCTAAGTCCTAAATATTCGGCAATAGAACAAACCAAAAACAACAAGAAAAACGAAAAATAAGAGTGGAGTAATTGCGGTGATATCCTCATTAGAAGAAACCTTAATTAGCAAATTTAGGCAACGATTGAGGTAATCGGAAAATGCCGTGATTTGATTGAGAAACATGACAAGCCTAATTTCCGTCTTTGTGATCTATGTTGATCTACCGCTGCAATCAGCTGACATTTGTCAGACAATTTTTAACGATTTAAGTGGCCAGACAGAATTTATTGGTCAACAAATTGTTCATAACCAATTCAAGGACTAACATATACATCTTCGTAAACCTAAGAAGAAGGGTTCGTCCTCCTACATTAATGAGAACCCAGAAGTGAACTTTATCCGATGTTTTGCTTTCTCTTAAAAAGTTAGGCCAGAATTTAATGAGCCTAAATTCGGAGGTCTAATAAAAAGAATCGTGCTTCTCAACAACTTTGAAGTCATTGAAACATAATTCGAAAGTAAGTAAGTATTATAAAATGAGGCTTTACCGTATTTTCAACCCTGGAGAATTCAACATGAGAGATAAACTAGACTACACGTTAAAGGTTGGGCTTCAGAAATTCCTGAATTAAAATGTTTCTGAAAATTTCTGCTTTAGATTTGAAGACCAAATCTCTCTGAATACCTAGTAACTACGAGCTATACCTATGATAATCCCTATATATTGACGTTCAGAAAATAGGACAGCGTCTGGGTTGAATATCATTTAAATAGCAGGAGACAACCTTAATTTATTATAGCTCGTGCCCTGAAATCTGAATATTAAATTCATTAGCAATGACGAGCTGCGTGCATTGTCCTACAACAAATAGTAGTACCGACAACTGATAATAGATTAACAAAGTTATAGCAGGAATTAGGATGGGGAGCCCGGTGAGCTAATGAATACGCAAACGAGCTACTTATTTCCGATACGCCATGGCCAACACAAAGGGGTGGATGAAAATTGGTTAGGATATAGCAGGAGCAAGTTCATTTCTCTCTCCATTGTCATGGAGATGAATTACGTTGACGGAGACAAATGGGTTGTTGAGGGCTCATTATTTATTTTAAACCTGAATTCTCTGTATTGGTCTGAGAATCCACGTATAGGTTCGAGTAATTCAGAGCATCGCTCGGTCAACAGAATTGTTGGAATTCATATCAAATTATCAAATTTATGACGTCTTGTTTTATACTATTCCTAGCGCATGAACTTATAAACGTCGATCTGGGTTTTTTGCTAAGGTAACAAATTTGGACTTGAAAGATTATCTTAGTTAAAATTCGTCGCCTTATTTAGTTAGTCACCCAGACAGGGAAGAGAACAAAATAGAGAGGCAGGGGAAACAAAGGAAACTATTGTTACTGTGGTGAGTGGTAATATATAAGCAAGATCGTTATTCGTTACTCATGGTCTCTCCCTTGATAGATATGTCACGTGTCTTACAGCGTGATTTGCGCGCGACCAGCAGCTTAGCACGTGCTGTTTCACTGATCTACATGTCAAAGTTTACGGTTTACAAGGCATAAGGCACAAGCCACAAGCGTCACTCTATGAATACTCTTGTTAAAATTCGTAGCCATGTACATATGAGATCCATGAAAACTTTAAGTTTTGGATGTGAAGGATATGAGAAATTCATCAGCAAGTCGTAAAGAAGTAAACGAGCTACGTGAAACCTGATTAAAAAACAAAAAATATCCACATAATATCACACTCCAGACCATGAACTCACCTCAGTGATAGTACTGTAACGTCTCTTCAAGCCTCTCTTCATCTTCTCCCACCTGTTGAGTTGCACCTTCGCCTGGACCACCTCCGCCAGGGACATCTGTTTACTCCCGCTATCCAGGTTTATCCGAGCCGTGGCAGCCGCCCACCTCATCTTTCCCGCACCCCCATTTAGCTGTCTGGACCCTGGTGTTACGATGGGGATTCTGGCAGGTTTACTTTCTGATTGAAGAGGAGAGGTGGTAGTGCTGGTGGTAGAGGTGGTGGTGGTCCCAGTGGTGGTAGAGGTGGTGGTGGTGGTGGTGGACTTGGTAGTATCCAAGAGTTGATCGTACTGGGACATGGCGAGTCTTTGTCAGCTTGGGGTGATGGTTAAACTTAACTGGGAATCAAACGGTTTACATTAACATAGAATCATACCGAAATTAATGAACAAATATTAAACAAAAATTATAAAACATCAATTTACGTGATATTGATACTAAAACTAAGATACTTTGGCTAATACCTGTGGTGTTTTCGTAACTAATTTGAGAATTTGTGAAATATTTGGTTAGAATTATAATTAAAATCAATGAAAACAATAAAGCTGAAAATGTTATAATCCAGCCAAAAAATTAGAGCATAAATTGAATTATACAAAGTACGAGTAGTTCTATATAGTTCAGAAATGAATCTGGAAACCTTCAAGGTGCACTGATTCGTTGGTATCGATTAGATTTAGATGTTTAAAAAAGTTGATATCCGGTGTAAAGCAATTTGTTTGGGCGTATGGCATAATAGTCACGTAACTTAAATAGTCACGTAACTTAAATAAGACGAATGATTTTTAAATCGTTATTGTTCGGAATCGGGATGAGTCGCAAATTTTTAAATAAAGTGCCAGTGTTCTTGATTAAAGATCTCAGTGGTCAATCGCATACGTGCGGAGAGCGAGCTATATGTCGAAAAGTCAGGTGATAAATACAATAACAATAAAAAAATCAGGACAAAAATCTTCAATAATCGTCCCAAAAAAGTTCCAAAGGAAGCTCTGACTATCAATCTGTGTTGTTGGATGATCGCAAAATGAAAAAAGCTGAAAAAGTATATATAAATGTGTATTAATAGTAGTGTTGAAAGTATTAAAACAGCTTTAATACTTTCAACACTACTATTATACAAATAATTTGAGTGTGAATATGATCATTGATAAAATGATTGAAATATTACGGTAATCTCGCGTTTCACTAGCTACAAGATGTACGTGACAACTCTATTAGTCGTATATAAATCTAAAATGCACATTAATGCAATTAAATTAATGCAATTGAATTGAGCGTCTTTGATAGATACCGACATGCTTATCTAAACGGCACAATAGATATCAGTAAATCAGACAGAGTCAGAAGAGCATATTTCAAATATTTCGGATATGAAATCGATTACCGCCAACTTGGTTGTCTGGGAAACATCCAGTGCCGTTGCCATAGCGACAGAAATCGAGCCGTGAACTTGGAGTAAATTTTTTGCTAAAAATCTTTCAAATTTTAACCAAGATGCTATCTACTATATATTCCATAACCATGTTTCGTTTGCATAGAGAAATAATAAATGTAACAGCACTTTCATACAACCATGCTTCTGTAATTGAAAGACGCAATAGATTCATCAGTCGATGTTATGCTAGTAGTAATATTCAATAACTATAGCGCGGCTATTATAGCCGCAAGAATAGACTGTATGATATCACTATTCATCTGACATGACAATACCAGTGCTTCTTGTGTCAAATGTTAAACAATAAACAAACATTTTAGTCTAACTAATATTTTATTATATAGCGATTCCGTGAAATTCCAACAATTGCAAAAGATTTATCGCCTGATATGATATCAGTTTCACCTAAAACGTTTTTACCTAAATCAGTTTCCACCTTAAATGGAACAAACGGTTTAAAGAAGTAGATTTTAAATTTCTACGAATTTGAGGGTCACGTTTTTAAAGCACAGAGGAAATACTAACTAGAGACACACATATTTGCAAAGCGTGGAGGCAACGAACTACAAAAGTCTAATCTGGACATCAGGTTATTAGAACGCCAAGGAACCAAGCTACAAAAGCATAACATAAAAGTGTCCTATTTGTTTATTTGTCAGGCACATCAAATTTGACGGACAAACAAGTACTGTAATACATGGGTTCAGTGGACCCAGTACGCTAATAAGCTAGAAACCATTCAGTTGATGCTGCTGGCAGAAACCTTGACCGGCAAAGCCAAAACGCCTCCAACATATATGTTTATTTGGATTTAAAACATTAAGTAAAGTTCGGTCGGGAGTTGGCATATTCCCAATAAAACACATATATGAAGAAACAATTACGATGTGAAACTGAATAGGTAAACTGAAAGGTTGCTCATGGGTAACCACAACAAGTACCGACACATATATGGGGAACATCAGATAGCTTGAATAATTAATCATGAAATGGATCAAACTGAATCAATTTACGAATAATATTCGGTAATGATACTGTTATTGGGGTAGCAAGCTCGGCTGCTCGCCGCCCGGGGCACTAGGACACGAATCATGATCAGTTGTTAGAGTACAAGGGGATCTAAAATCCATTATTTGCTCTAATGAATTTACTGATTCCGTAAATTAAGCCACATATAAGCTTCTCTAATTAATCCAGTTTTGCACTAATTATTTCGAAATCGATAATTACAATTATAACGTCAAAATTCTCGCTTTTTTCAGACCTATAGAAGACCATTGTAAATTCCGAATAGCTGGAAACCTTATTTTATCGCTAAACTCATTTACAGATTCAGATCTCAAGCCGGCTAGATGACTTATCAAAGAATGGAGTCGAACATTTGATAAATCACACTGGAAAGTAAATGTTGAATCAATTTTATTGCATGGGCCTTATTCTGGCAGTATATCATATCTATAGCAGTGTAGCCTACAGATTTAGCCTATAAAGCCTGGTTTGGCAGTATATTAGATCTATGGCAGTGTAGCCTACAGATAAGGCCTATAAAGCCTGGTTTGGTAGTGGTACCTAGTACTTCGTAAGTGGTAAAAAGTTTTTAAAAAGTTATAAAGTGACTTACACCAACAATATCCAATAATAACATCAACGATATCCATGCAATAGTAACATGGCATGTTAAGCAGCAAGACCTGGATCATATGTTCAAAAATAACATGACATTTCGGCAATATATGAATGACAATAAAGGTTAGGAAAAATATCGGAATTTCTGACCAAAATAATTTAATGAGGATAAATACGGCCAAATCTTAAACTTCAAACGTAAACGGCAGAGTCAGTTTTTCAACAGCTTAAAATTCATGCGCCTTTTTTCTAAGCAGCTTCCTCATTAAGAAATTGAAAAAAGTAGAACATAAGTATTTGTATTTGTAAAATCGATTAAGTAATGTTGAGTGATACCGTAAATAAATATCGATTCCCGTTAATTTAATATGACAATACTTAACTAGTTATGATGAGTCTGTGAAATTACTTAGTTACACAGGCTCTATAGAAAAATAATGGCACTAAAAAACTCAAAAATGAACTGAAAAAGACAACATTTTTTAACAAACACCCCCCCCCCCCTCAGCGGGGCCCGGTAAGTAACTAAGTAAATATCAGGTAAAATGACAAAACCAAGAACAGGACTTTTTCAAGGTTAAATTAAACAGAGAAAAAAGGAATCCGATTAAGGGGCGAAACTTGACCAACATTACATTTAGTACGACGGCAGCCTTGTCCCTCAAAGAAGTTATAACGTACGTGGAACAAACCGAAATTTCGAATTACAGCGATGTCGGCCGCGTAGTTAGTCGGCAGAATGTCTGTCAGACCCCGCTCATGCGGTGGTTCTACATCAGTGCGATCAGAATTACTAGAATTACCTGGTTTGGTGGTTTAACAAATTATTTCAGTGCTCGGCTTACTTTCCAGCCAAACTCAGATAATGAATATTAAAATGGGTTGTGACCGTAACTTTTAACACCAATTCTCTGGAAAGAGGTTATTTGGAGCAGTGTCCAGCTGGGAAAAATGCAAAACCGATCGCAATAAGCTCTTTCAGGAAGAAAATTTGAGTACGTAATTGTACGAAATGCGATCGCAGGTAACGATCGCAAAGAATTTGGGATAAAGCACAAACAAAAACCAGCACTTGTAACTATACAAGATACAAATGAAGGTTAAAACATGGAGATATCGCCTGCAACAGCCAATCAGCGATGCAGCTGAATAAGTAAAGCAGACATTTATATCTGCAGAATACAAAACAAGTCACTAGCACTTACGTAGTAGGGAGCCGCTAAACAATGATATATATAGCGACAATATATCATCCAATGAATAACTTGAATTTAGTAACTTAGAATTGTGCCTTGTCACAATATTCAAAATTCAAGCATAATTATCAAGGAAAATTATGTAATGCACATGCGATTCCTCCCTATGATATCCCATAAATAGCCGCATCAGAGGACCCCCAGATCAGAAACATTTAAATATGAAGGAAAATATGAATATAACAAGAATATTAAAGTGTGAAGTGCTGATTATGTCTAGGACAAGAATTTAAGAAGAAGTATATGCCTTAAAAGAAATATTATGTCGAAAATTAATGACAAAACTCAGTAAATAATAATTTCTATAGAGAGATCAAAAGTCACGGGACAAATATAATGCAAGGAAAAATGGCAAAAATAGATCAAGGGACTGTGCAGGCATCTCGAGGAATCGCAATGTATTTTAAAGGTATTTCCCGGTATTTGAGGACTGTAAATAAATCGGATAATCTGCAGGGGCGCACACAGCAGGATTAACAGCTGCAGTCGCCAAAACAACAGCCCCATTATCTATAACTTTATATTGCTCTAATGTGTCTTCTGGAGGAAGTCATTTCTAAATACAGCGTTGATTTTCAATTGTCCTGGGGCAAAGCAAGAGCTTTCATTTCTCGAGTTATTTCAAGGAAACCAAATTTAGAGCGGTCCTTTTAACGATGAGGTGATTTTGCAAGTTTAAAGTTAGTTTCTCCGATTTTACAAAAATTTTGATACACATTTTCAGAAGCTCAAATTAGTAGTTTATGAAAAATTTGCGATTATGCAATCCAAACACAGGTCAAAAATTCTAAATTAAATTATAATGAGTATCATGCAAAATATTGCGGACGTGTTTTTGATCTATTGTTTTTCCGGCATTTTCATTTCGGTTAATTGTCGACACATATTCATCACTATGCAAATTGCACGCGGGGTCACAAGTTAATAGAATCCCATTCACTCTCCGGATCAGAAGTATACAAATCAATAAGATTTCAGCCTAGCTTTCGATGCTATGCGATTTTGTTGCCATTCCACCAATCCACTATGTGGCCTTGCAAGCACATGAAGGAAGCCGAACATAGAACAGCAAACAATTCTTTAGTTGGGAAATTTGTTGAAAAAGTTTCGACAGTATATACTTAAGGCTATAATTCAAGATTAGCAAAAACCGTTTGCAAATTACTGTTTATTAACTTAAGAATTTTTTAAACAATTGAGCAAGGATTCTTCATATCACATTTACCTACTATAAACGTAAGGAAGATATATTGCTGGTCTGTCAACCTGCATGTCCATAAAAAAACGCTATATTGATCTATTAACGATCTTGCATATCCTCGAAAAATAAACGAGAAGACTAAATAGGACATCCAAAACCCGACATTATTTGTTCCTAAATTCAAGGACCTTCTATATCATCACTTCAAGGAATGAATTGTCCAAGCTAAATTGTATCATATTATATCGATAAGAAATTTCAACAATCTTAAGAACTGTGATACAAAAAATACAATTCTACCATAAGTAACTTATGACTCATATCTAGCGAAAAGACACAATGCTCCGCCCAAATTCCACACAAAATGTGACAGAGCTCAGCTTTAGCAAAAATTTAATGCGCGACCTCAACCACGTCAAGGGCATTAAAAGCGCTATCAGCCTCAATCGGAAAGGAAGGGAAAGAAAGGGAGCAGTTTAAGTTTCAACACCTACATCGAATTCTTTGTCGGACCAACCAGCTGAAAACGGGATGGCTGGGATGATAAATGAGGAGCGTTTTTGAGACGTAATTTTACAGCGTTTAAAATCCGATTATTTGGAACTCTTATCAGATTTTCATGAAATCCCATTAGGTAAGAGCTAGGGGAATATCAACCAGAAGTGATGATTGCTCCAATTTTACATATTGAAGTAGACGTCTAGACCTAAGATAACGTCAGGTCAGAAAAGTCAGACGGCTTCGGATTTATCCAACCCAGCTAAAAAGTGAAGTGCTGCAATCTTGCAGCACCAACAGTCGAACGTCTGACTTAGACGGTAATCGTTAGACTTCCAAAACAGCAAGATTGCACTTCATTTCTCGGAGAGTTTGATGAGCCGTCTAGCGCTGAGTGCCTCAACCACCCAGGTAATAGCTATAAAATCGCAGTTGTTATTAAAAAAAGCTCATTCATCAAGACTGAGATGAGATTAGCATAAACTCCTGTAGGGTTCTTCTGTAAATGTTTATCGATCTTAGACTATAGAGGTATGTCTGTTTGCTGCACTTGGTCCAGGGCAATTAGGTAATATGCTTAGTAACCGGTCCGATGAGATAGATCAGATTGTGGAAGAAATAGCAGTACGTGACAAGCCTTAATTCGAACGCCGTTGGTTCGAGTAGTTCCGCCCTCCAGCAGCGACAGCTGTCATCCAAGTCGGCGGATCAATCAGCACGATCGCTGACTATATACAAAAAGCTCCTTCATCAAACAAACTGCTCCTTCATCAAATCGCCCAGCAAAGATTCCTCGCGCTAATTTTCCGATGGGCGAAAAAGTGCGTCAACCCCCCGTGCAATCCTCGGGCAAGGTCCAACATAACGCCAACTAAAACTGCTAATGGGCTTAACTGCCCGTCCGAGAAGCAGATGGGAAAAGTGTCAAACTTAATTTCGGAACTTTCATCGGTGATAAATGTTCAGAGTAATTCGAGACAAAGCGAGAGAGAGAGCTCGATGTAATACGTCAATATGTGAGAGATGGGGTGGGGATGAGGACGCCAAGATACATCAAGTCGCATTAAGTGCGTTGAGGAAATTTGAGCAATAGAATCAAGGTACCTTTAGCTTCATCCTTTTAAGTCAAGACTGGGGAAGAAGAAAATAATCCCAGGCTGAATAGTGGTTAAATAGTAGTTAAACAGTTCATGGTAATGGCACGTACAGACTGGAAGTTACAAAATCTCTTCATGATAATAAGGTGCCTATAGAACTGCACTTGTCAGTTCGACAATAAACCACGATTGTATGCAATTCTTATCATAAATAATTATGAACGCTCACGCAAGACATGTAGGAAAACTGGACCAGCATCAATTAAAAGGCCATGCTGTAGCGGGTCTTACACTAACGTAACTAACTTAGAGAAATGGATATTATAGGAGAACCTTTTTGTCAGGAGAAGAAGCAAGTTCTCCATCATTTGCACGTTCCGGTTTCTATGTGGAATGATTGATGAAGCAATAAAAGTCGGTATCTTTTGGACGCCAAAGGTTAGAAATTTTTAGCGACTCATAAAGAACAGTCTCTCGAAAAATCATTTTTAATTCCACAAAGGCAACTAACAGGGTAGCTAAATCTAAAGAATGAGACTTGATAACATTAACTATTTGCTGCTATAGGGGTTCCCTATAATTGTAGAATTGTGCTATAGTGTTTGACTTTGTGACATCCCTTACTGTTCGTCGTAACGAAACTAAGATTGAAGAACAAAACAAGTGGTTACTGGTAACAACAAAATCCAGCTTGATATAATTGGAGAAAAACCGATAATGGAGATGCTGATGACCTGTCTTGATGACCTGTGTGAATTAACGATTGCTAATCCGATTAGAGCCCTGTACGCAGATGCCAGACATGTGGAAATTCCCTGTTCTTGCAAGTAGTGAATGTCTGTTTGTTCGAGCTGGATTTTGAGGATCATCTGAGCGAAGTTAATATAGATGCAGGTTGATCACCGAGACGAGTAAAGGATCTTATTTAGCACTGTGATACGTTTTTGCTGAGAACTATTTACAGAAACAAGGGAGATTTACGGTATGTTAACCAATTCTAGGCGATAATGATAATTAAGAGTTGCCGAAATAAGTTAATTACTGGTTTCCTCGGATGAAGGTTTAGTTTTTGTCAAACTAACGGGAAAATCTCTCCTCAGTGTCTATTAAGGTTAATTTTATGAGCAATAAATATAAATGAAGAACGGTATATCTGGGAAAGGGTCACATTTTCTTGCATTTTGTAACACTGACAATGAGAAGTCAGATTCGACACAACATATTCGAGAAATGCTATCACGCAACAAAAAAGATTTTTGAACCTATCCAAAAAATACCTTTCTCTACCAAATCATCAGAACTTCCATCATACATTAAGAAGCTCACCAGTTTAAGTAACGCTAAGCATAAATTTTAACCCTACGACAAGCAGTAATTGTAAGCAGCGAACCCGCACAACAAAGCATGAGTAATATACAATCAAACGCATGGGAATATTTCCAATATCAAATAAGCAAACACAGTGCACCTGCGCTGCAGCTGTACTAAGAAATATTATATCACAAATTTTATTTGACGATTACCATTTCGGGAAAGAGGCTTTGTTTAAGAAAACTAAATTTGCCCGTTCCCCGCACAAAACCGAGGTCTAATTGCCGTGCTGAAACTTCAGAAGCTCCTACTGCATCCTCCACTGAGGAGACCTCTGGGTGAGGTTTGACGCAGCCTAGAGAAGTGCGGACGGAGGACCAACAATTTTTTTGGCTAATTGGTCAATTGGACAGTTTCACAGAAAAGTCATTAGAGTTCGATATGGTTAAGTCTTAGCACTTAGCAGTGCCATGCCCGCATCTTGCTAATATCTCGCAGATGTTGAATCGTGTCGAGAAGCGGAGTGGGGTTTGTGAAAAGTTTGTGGGTTTGCTGTAACTCAGCTTGCCGTGTTTAATTTTGTCCGCCAATCGTGTAGACCTACAACAGAGTGCTAAAAATAGATTAAAAAGAATTTCGAAATTTTTTAAGTACGATAATCGCGTTATGCAAGTTTTATTTGAAGGCCAGCTCAAATCAATAAAATAATTTCAAGAAGGTAGCCTCCAAAAACAATGCATTGCGAAACTTTCACGACACTGTCGTATACGTATTTTAAAGGAATTATCATTTTGACTAGTTAACCACGGAGGAAGATGCTGGTAACTAATGAACAATCTTGTGACTAACATGTTAGCATGCCAGGGAAATTGTCGACCACTAATGAAACAACAGACCATAGAGCTAATCTGAAGTCATTAAATGTCTAGCTTATGTCTGTCGTAAAAGTCGGCAACCGTTGGCACCACAGAAATAATTTTTGTTAAAAAACTAAGATTGTTTTGCTATGATGTGTGATAAATTTTGTGCTCCTGTTACTTTGTCCAAATTGGCGGATATTTGTGTGGTAGGCAAGGTCAAGATCACCGACGGAGAAGATTCGAAGGAAGATTAATGGATGTGGTTGTTCTGAATATTTGGAGAGTTGACTCTACCCAGTACCAGCATGGAGACTGGGAACTGGGTCGTGGTACTAAGGGAATATTTACGGCGTGTGATTGTTTGCTATTTTCGATATGAGCTTATGCTATTATCACATATAACAATGGTCAAAATATTTGAATAGATTCAAACAATACTTATTCGAATAATACTTACAGCTGCTCTAAAATCGAGATGATAGCAATTGATTTATAAAAAAGTTATAATTGTTATTGACTAGGAAAAAGGTATTTTGGAGATACTAAGATACTTTAGATACTTAAGGTGCATTTGATAGTGTATTTCAATAATTTGAATACCAGAATAAAATAATCGCGATAAAACAGAATGAAGGTAAAATATCTAAAGCTAATTAATATATCATAACGACTAGACGTTGGTTTAAGTAAGAATGAAGTAATAATAATCATTTTAAGAAACGAACAAATTCAAATTTTACAGGAAATCATAATGAATTTAATTCATAACATTGATTAGGACAATTTGTTGCATGGATCGTTGGTCATGATCCAAGACATCGCTACCTATGATTGTTAAGTGCAGTGTAATGAATAACGCTATGTGAAAGAATATCGTTCATGCGAGCCTAAAATTTGGTATTATTTTCTTCCTGTAAAAACCTCCAATTAAAGAACCTCAAATCGAATATACTACTTGTTCGCCCAATATTATTTTCCCAATATTTTCCCAAACCTTTGGAATAACCAGTTCGCCCAATATTATTTTCCCCATATTATTTCCCAAACCTTTGGAATAACCTTCTCTTCCACTTAAAATGTGATTCTCAATCTTCAAATCCTCAAGAAAGATAAAAGTGAATTATATCTCAAAACCTTCAATACGAAGAAGTTTTAAAAAGGAAAAAAAACTTACAGTATTCCACTTTAATCTGATTCTCGTCATGATCTGAAAAAAAACAATGTTAAAAATAGCTAGCCTGTTAACTTAAATAACATACTTGCAATAATTGCCACAGTTTCAAATCATTAGTTAAGTGCCTCAAATATTTGAAATAGACAAACAATTCGCAAAATTGCTCGACAAATTTTATTTAGTCCTTTCAACACCATTGAATAACAAATAATTTGGAAGAAATTAGCAGCTTGCGTTATAAATAGTTGACTATTTTTAGGGTCGGATAGTATTAGTATGACAGGAATGTTATCTTGCGAATGGACCAAAACTTACAAAACTTATTTTGTTCCAATACATGACTTAAACAGGAACACTAATATTTCCGTGAGAAATTTTTGGACATTTTCACTCCTTTTTTAATAATCATACTCAAAGTTACATAGTGGGGCTGTACCATTAGATGAAGTCACATATACCTAATTCGAGCGTCATATCCCGAAAACAACGCGTTACGAGCATTTTTTGCGTAATACTGATTTTAAATGATGCCAAATTATGTCACTTACCTTTTTTACAAGGACAGCAAAAAGTTAAAATCAAGACTTGTATGAAATTTTTCAGTCGATTTTGATCTGGCCAACCTTTGTTTTTATTCAATATCAGTACCGTATGTTATCGTGCAAGTCTTGGTTTCTGGCTAATAAACCTGATAAACAAAAGATGGCAATCATTTTAGGGCACATGACCAAGAAAGCAAGTTTTACGTGTTTTATACTGGATCCATATCGCATTTATAGGTTAACATATATTAAACAGTAGATCGAAATGAATTTCAGCATTGAAATATTGAATTGATTTTTCGTATTCAATCGGTTCAACTATGTTTGAGCCAATTACATCATCAGATTAAACAACTCTATAGGCGCGGGTTCATCACCTTAAAGAAACTTTAGCATTCCCATATATAACCCTGTCTATATTCGTAATTGTCAAATTATGCTAATTGGCAACGTGACGCCCGTGAAGCAGGGTTTATTGAGGTTCTAATAGCCGCACATTAAACTGATCGCATAGTTTTGTATAGTTCCCCTTTCTATGACAACGAATAGTTTTGGAATCGGCCGTTTCCGTGTTAAATTTCGTCACAACTTAGGTATCTTGAGAAGTTTGAAGTGACTGAAATACGGACTTTGTGTGAGAAAGCTCGAAAAGTCCCATATCATGTACAGACCATGTAGGGTTATAGGTGAAGAGATATATCAATAATTTAAATTCAAATTCAAATTCAAAATAAATTTAGACATTTTACAATTGTGCACTCTCACATATATATCGTATCTCTGTTTGCATAAGTTCATTAACCCTGTTAGATTCTTTACAAACATTAGGCAAAATATCGTGGCTTCATAAAATTACTATTTCAATGAATTGTGCAATCACATGGAGTGTTGATTATTTTCATCAAAAGCCGGGCTACGCAATAGCCTACTGGCTAAAAAGAGCGTTCACCGAACATAGATAGGATCATGGATCATTGATGGATGAACTGTTAAGGCTTCAATCTAAATGCTTAATTTTAACAGTTTTTATAATGATTTTCAACATCAGCAAAGCAGAAACAATCATAAAGATAATAAGATCTTATTGATGTTGTTGTATCAAGTGAAGTATTTGAGTTTTGAGCGATACATATTTGTTTTTCTCAGCGACAAATTGCAAAAGGCAAAAATTCAAAAAACTGAACCAACTCGGCACTTAAAAATCAAGAACTCTTCACAGCTTTAAGTCTTGAAAGCTGTCAGCCGGGTTAATCCCAATCTGCTGCAAGGCAGGATTCAAACAGAAAACGTCTAACCTCCTTTTGCTGATGTTGTAGCCGAGGACTTAATCGAGGGCTAAATCTAGGACTAATTCTAGGACCAAATGTTGGACTGAACCGCGGACTATTTAAAGCTGACCAGGCATCGTCGGACCGAACAGCAAGTGAGCGGGGTTTATCGAAGTTGTCGGCCCCCATGATCGGACTGAGAGGATTAGCTTCGCTGGAGGAACGGGACTGCGGTGAGGGGGAGAAGGACGTCATGACCTAATCTACAATTAGGTGTCTGTTATCAGTCATTACGAGCCTTCATCATAGGTATTATCGGTCGCCATACAATAAGTCCAGGTCAATATATTCAGTACTAACCGATATCGGTTAAAGCCTCGGAGTTACGGAAAAAGATTTTCACATAAAATATTTGGACTCAAAAGTTAATAAAACCAAGCAGGTTTGTCAACGACAGCAGAGGAAATGTCAACACTAGAGTCCACTTTTAGAACCCAAATATGTACCACCTAGATTCCTGAACCTCTCCAGCTACTCGGAATCCAACAATTAACAAAATGATATGGCCAGCAACAAGTATCGAACAATAAACCGATCTCGACAATTACCATGATCCGAGGGGACAAGGACCTGCCGTTAATGACGACCCATGACCACTCAGTACCTCACCAACTATACCCAGTAACCACCGGGTCGTTACCGGGCAATTGCTCGACACCAGATCCAACCCAGCTATAATTCCCACCCTGCCTATATTAAGCAATCATTAATCACCATTAAGGATCTGCAGTTAGGGAGGGTCAGGATCCACTTACCAAGGATCCAGGGTATGCTCTTCTCGACGACTGACAGGACAGTACCAGAGCTATATTTGACTGGACTCGACAATGGCCTAGAGGCAGGGTGGCCGCTCTATTTGCATATGGATACAACAGGGCTCGAGGTAAGGGCTGCAGATCGGTGGGCAGGAGAGAAATGAGGAAGCTGTGACGCTGATATAACCGGGGTTTGTTTGCTTGTTTATCAGGGGGTTATATTGTTATTTTGGAGTAATGATCCTGCTGACGCTGGAGACTTGGTGGATTGTTTGTCGCTCTTGAAACGATTCTCGTGAATATGTTGATGACGGTGACAAGGTAAGGGGTGGTAAATTGTGATCAGCAGGAATAGGTTATGTCTTTCGGGAAACTGTAGTTAAATGATTGGTCCATTATTAATAAGCCGCATGGTAACTGATTCAAATTCAATAGTTCTTCTCGGCTCAAGTAGTTGAATAAATGAAAGAGTTGGTTAATGAATGGAGTATTATGTTCTCCATTCATTAACCAACTTATTTATTTGGGCAACAACTTGAGCAGCAAGAAGAACTATTTAATTTAAATCAGTTTCGCGAAACTGTCATAGTATTTGTTTGTGTTATGTGTCAAATATCTACTGTGAAAATCAATTGTCAAGAAGTATAAATAAAATCAGTCTTATGGCTCAAATACCAAACCAATAAAATTATTGCTGATGAAAAACGAAAGATCAAACACGAACTGATATCAATAAGTTGCAAGATTACCGTTATCTTCCACTTGGACCACTCCACAAACAGCCGATCCATAAAAACCAAGTGATCCTTGACAGGCAGCTTCCACGAGAAAACATATTTCACAGAGCACATACAAGCATTATATAAGTGGTTATATCTCTAAACCTAAAAACCAATAAAGCACATGGGAAAACTATATAGTATATAAGTAAACATCCTTTCTACTTACGACAGTACTCTCAGTCGCTCGGCGAAAAAGTTTTCGCTTCGGCTGAAAGGAGTTAGAAGGCTGAAAGGAGTTAGAAGGGCGACCTGAATGCATACTCCTGATGGGTACTAAATCTCCGTCTATATAAGAGCCTTGTTAAAAAGCGATCACGAGTCCACGAGACACGACATGATGATGACGCTTGTTTTAAAACTGACCGGTCGTATTTATAACACCTAAATAGCAGTTAACGATTAGGAAGGTTTTAGGTGGTGGTATGTGTGGCGGGAAATGCCGTGCCGGATGTACAGAACTACAAATCTACAGTGTAGAAGGAAGGCAGTCCGATTAACGAGCCCACAATAACTATAAGGATGATGGGGATCTGTTGAGAGGAGTGCTGGAAGTAACACTGGACCAGCACTGCTGGGATAACTGTTGTCGTGATGGAAGTTGAAGTAAAGTGGGCCAGACTGAGCAGGATCGTTAAGAGACTGAACAGCTACAGGAGTCAATGAAAGGTGTGAGGTGGTTTAATCAAGGCGACACTTCGGCAGCGAGAATTGTTGTTATATGTTATTTGTCGAGTGAAGTGGCTTGTCAATTAGATGAATCACGAGGGTTTATTTAGTATTCGTTATACGGTACAATCATCTGGTGCAATGATCATTTGGGTAAAATGGGAATTAAATTTCAAGGTCTTGAGGAACCGCATTTAATCGTATCAAATCAAGAGATTAGCCGAACTACAATCTCCAAATTAAATAACACTTCAGAGAATCCCTAGCAAGCACTATGACGAAAACAGGCCTCGCACTGAAAGTTATATCAAGTTAGTAGACCTCAGTGCTCGTTAATTGCTCATGTCTCCGTTCTGGTTCCAAAGAAAACCTGGGGGTCTGGTTCTAGTAATATGTGGAGGAGGAGCAGATAGAGTTTATATTGACTTGGCTGTCTTCTCCTTTCAGCACCAATTTACGGGCAGTTTCTAGTTTGTTTACCGTGTCAGACCAGTAAATCGTAGAACGTGGACCGGTTTCAGTCTTGGTAGTTGGTCACGTGATTTATGGAGTCCTCCAATTAAAATGGGCTAGAAACTCGGTCATCTAAAACTTAATGTCAGATCAGTTATGGATTCTTGGTAAAATTTTGCGGCTTGATTCAATATCGGACTGGAGTATACTAAAGCATAGATAGGTCACACAGTTTGATGCATGTGAGACGATTTAGGCAAAAACGAAAATACTTAAGGAAAAACTCAGCTCCTATAATCTTAACAACAATTACGTTTATATAAGGTCATTGGCAAACATATGATGGCGAATTACAAATTACAATATCAATGATCTACTGTGATACAAATTTACCTTGGTGCTGGATATGTTTTAGATCATCTTATAAATTGTAGAGATTTATGATGAAAGAATATATATATTCCAATGTACACAAAAGATGGTATACACAAAGGGTCATACTTGATTGAAGCCATGAACCAAATACTCAAATACATCTATTATTCGCATCGGGATATCTAAATTGATATCTGTTACAATCAATTGTCTGGTAGTACGTTACAATAACAAAGAGGTACCTTGTAATCAGATGTTGCTGAACCCCAAGGTTATTCTAAAACTAAGGTAGCTCTCTTCAGTCAAAAAGAGGCCAGTTTGCAGTTAAAACGACAGAACTATTACAATACCACGGCAATAAAACAGCACTACCTTTACAGTAGCGACTTCTAATAACGTGTTGATTGAGGTGGAGAGTTCGTGGTTTGTCAGAATATCCCTGATGTTTGAGGTTCAAGCAGAGCTTCTTTCTAGATTCATAAATTGGAGAATACCAACTTGATAGGGGTTCCAAGCTATAACGACCTCGGAATTATCAAGTTGAGGAATTTCAGCCAGAGAGTCTTAGTTCAGATAAAGTCGGGGTAACAAATACACTGTATATATTTGTAGGGGGTTGAATGTTGATACAGGGTAAGGTTTTGTAGCGACAATGCAGGGTTTTGTTACGACAAGAGAGGTTGTACTATCAACAAGGGACATGACGCTGTACTACAATTCTGTAGCAACTGTAAGCTAACCAGTAACATTGCAAACTTTAAGTTTCAAAAAGAAGATTTATCGGCTCGCGGTGGGCGATCTGGGGAAACATTAGAACACGCAAGGTCACCGAGTGTGACAGAAAGTTACATGTACATGAAGTCATGAAATGTCTCACAAAATTTGTTGAGGGGCTGATAGTGATACACAAATAGATACAACTTTTGTTGATGTAGAAGCTTTCAATAAACATGTGTTGTAATCATCTTCAGCTTAATCGTCTCCACAAAATGTTTCGACAGAAGATGTTTTGTACTGGGGCCTTCGCGTTGCGGGCGAAATCATTCGACACTAATGATTAAATTCATGAAGGAACGACAAGTACGTCATTGTCAGTACTGAAATTATAATGACTTTAACAGTAAGGACAAATGTTGGATTGCTCTGAATGTGCATCTGCGGTTGTATTGTGCTTTGGCCATACGAATTGTTTCTAACTTTTGCCCCAAAACTTTTTGTTAACCGTTTAGATTGCCGAAATCAAATGTTTCGCGGCGTTTTTTACAAATTCCAACCGTTAATATATTCGCAAAACGTAGAAATTGTTCAATTATACGAGCTCATAAATTGTTCTTATTGAGAAAGTTCAGATTTCAGATTCCAGATTCAGATTCATATTGTTCACCGGTGACACATTCATGCGACCGATCGATTGGCTAACGAATGAAAGGCGTGAGCATAGAATACGATATTATGTCTTATTAAATCAAAAATTGGCATTGAAGCAGGAAAAAAATGATGAATGATGAACTCAAAAATAGGATGAGTAATCAAATCAGCCATGTCGGGCTTAATCATAAAATCTGAAAAAAAAACTTGATAAGAATTTAACTTGGAAAGGCTGACTCACCGCTTCAATGTTTCCCGACCTATTGGCATTCATACTAGCTGCAGACATTACTACAGAAGCAGTTACGTTTGGAAACTACTGGCACAGCTTCTTGAAATACAGATTAAATATGAAACAACTAAAACTAAAAGTTGAAATTAGTAAAGATCCCAACAAAAACACAGATTAACTTATAACGAGCACGTTGTTGATCGCAATAACAACACAGTAATGAAGCGAGCACGTTGTTGATCGCAACAACAACACAGTATTGAAGCGAACACGTTGTTGATCGCAACAACAACACAGTAATGAAGCGAGCACATTGTTGATCGCAACAACAACACAGTAACGAAGCGAGCACGTTTTTGAACGCAACAAAAACCCAGTTACAAAGCGAGTGGTTTGCAAGGACCGAGTAGGGAATATATCCGCCCGATATCTCTCTCGCCCGATTTAGGTCAGCAGAAGAACAAGTGTCGCGGGACGTGAGCTCAATCAGATACATCTGCAATAGTCGTTAGTAGTCTCTACAAGGAACGCTTTATCCGTTAATGCACCGGTAGCGAATTTAGCTGCGACCACTCTATAGAAATTTGACAGGGCTGGTATTCCAAGCACTATACTGCTGTCAAATTGTTACAACGAACTGATCATTGTTCGTTCCACGGCCGCGTAACTGTTTCAACAGCTGGTTTGAGTATGATTGCTACCACTATTCGCTATGTTGTAGAGTGATTAGGGAGCGTGAGCATGGTATGTTCAGATATTCCAACGGCTATCAACTATATCGCTCTACCAGTGTACCGGGTACCCGAATGCAGCAAATTTGATTTCGGCGTATCACTTCAGTCTACACGCCGCCAATTCTCAACCGTGTAGCACCCGGCGTACACCGGTATACAGATATTGAGCCGCCGTCTTATCCCTGAAGATGCTAAACGCCAAAGAGTGATACTGCCGATCGACTTTACAGCATTGGGTTGGACCCATAAATGAAGGGCCAATTTTATTTTTTGAAATGTAACGGGACTTAAGGTCTTATGGAGTGGATGGGCTGTTTCACAGCCTCTAACTCAGTTACCTAATATAAAGCTATAAAGCCATAAGGCCTTAACAGAAAGCTTCATGATGGGAAAAGCAGTTTACAATTCACATATCCCAGAAAACTTAAAAGACAGAAAAGGAGTTCAAACTACCGAGGTTGAGGCTTTCTTAAAGCATGACTGCATGCACCGCCAGATTTCGAGGTGGAAATGTCATCACTGTGGCAGCACCAGGTCTTTTCTACAAAGAAAAGTACCCATCAACTTGATTTCTGATTTGTTACTTCGGGCCGATAAAATTGGATGTCGATCCGTCTGATTTTGTTAGACTCAAAAGAATCGAGATTTCAAGTAGTTGGTCCTGGGCGGAATTGTAGGGATGCAGCTCGATTGAAGCATAAAGGCCTGATGATGCGACAAAAATGAAGTAAAAATCTAGCAAATGAGAGAGCTTGTACTTCTTTCAAGTAGTCGACAGCTGACCTGCCATTGGTTTGCATGCATAGTCCAATCAACAGGGTAACTGTCTAGATTGAGGATTTTTGTTAAAAAAACAACTCTACCAAAGTTTTAACGGCGAACTTGTTATATATTGTTATATTGTTATATTGTTATAACTTTTGAGAAGAGCACCAAAAGTAGACTGGTACAGAACTTTCTGAACTTCACAAGTTCCGAGTTTGATTTTAAAACGATCCGCTGCGTCAATGTGCTAGCTGGTTTCCCATTCAGCAATTTTTGGTGCACACTGCACAGGTGCTGACTTCTACTAGATTTCACCAGACCTGTCCCAAAGAGATTCAAGAAGTTGCATGAATTCCGTGGAAGTTGAAAATAGAGAATGCTGTTGTTCTCTTGACATATTACAGTTACTGCTGGCGGGATTTTTAATCATCTAGCAGTAGACTATCTTCATAGCTGACAGTGGAGGTGGATAGTGAACTATCCGGAAATCTGCTGAATTCTGATACTTTTTGTCAGTCCGCTGTCATTTAACACATGCAGGTCTGTTGAAAGTTTGAAGAGCTTCTCTCAGTCGATTAGCTTACAATTTAATTTAAGGAGCTTCATAGTCGCCGCAGCAAGTCTATAGAATTAAGAATGTTGACTACTAATTTTCTCATTCCTCCCAGCTGTCATAGACAGTTTCTGTGGAAAATCTTCTAGAAACAAAAACTTTTTTGTTTCAGCGGCAAGATATTGACCTATTACAATGGCAGCAATATAAACTTTTATTAAATAGATTCTCATTGAAATGGTCACCCCTCGGTACTTAGTAGATTCTCTGCTTAGTAGAGAGCTATTAGTATTGCTGGGTTAACTGTGACTAACTGTGATAACTGTGATTATGTTTATGGTATCATTGTAAATCTAAACTTAACAAACCATAGAATGTAAATTAATCTAAAAGAATAAAATGACTGTGAACGATATTTTAGGGAAAGGCCACAATCTCTTACATTACGTGGAAGTGATTAAGCATTGAGCAATTATAACTTAGATACGTCCACAGTATTAATACTGTTCCTACAAATACAGTTCCTACTATAAATACAGTTCCTACAAATACAGTTCCTATAATTTATACAATTCCTATAAAAACAGTTCTTATTTGAAATAGAAACTTATAAGTTACTTACGTCTTCGTCAACATCGTCTCTAAGACCAAGAGAGTTTAACTTTGAGAGACTTCCTAACAGAGCGGGCTGAAAAGTTGCCAAATATTCCTCCAGAGTTTTAGCATCCATGTCTACCAGCGAACTTTGACCGTTGCTATGGGAACTTTTGCCGTACTCATCGAGAAGGCGTTTGTAATGCAGTGAGCTGTGAGGATGCAAATGCGTGTAGGAAGGATTTATTTTCTGGAAATTCTCCTCCGCCTTGGTTCCTATTGTCATGCAGGGAAGTCTTCCTGTTGTCTTGGAACAGCTCCCATTTTCTCCATGATTTCTATCCGAAGATCTCGAATCAGATCTTTCTGAAGTAGGAGTCTTAGCGCTGAGAGTTGGTGATGGAGTGTTCTTGCGGGACAGATTTGGAGTGCTAGTGCTTTTCTTGGAAAGAGTGTCGAAGTACAGCATGGTTGGAAGGAGTCCGGAGGAGTCCGGGGGAGTCTAGAGAAGGTTGGAGGACTTTAGAGGAGTCAGTTGTGAAGGAGTATTGGGTAGAATTGCCTATGTTGGACTCAATGTTAAGAGTGAGACAAGAAATATTTAAGTCATTAAAAGTAAAATGAGTGCAACAGATTTATATTACTTGAAAAGATTACTAAATAGCGCTAGACGAGAGTCAATGTGATAAATTTTTTGGAAGAAATCGGATTATGCTTGAAACCAATGTTTAGATTCACACAGTCTTAAACAAAAATAGCTAAAGCAAAAACACATTTTAGACAATTTAAGAAAAGGCCATGTCTAGAAATCTTAAGCGTTTCGGTAAAATCATCTAGAAATCTTTAGCGTTTCGGTAAAATCATCACGATGTAGAATTCAGCTCAGAATCTTGTCGAATTGTTCAAACCAAAAAAATTAAACAGTCCCAAATGTGATTCTTGGTTCGGAAACGCCAAATTTTGTGACCAAGTGGGGGTTTGGTAGATCAAAAGGGTCTAAGCTAGATCTAATTTTGGGATTAGCGGATCCCTTTCATCGGTAGCCAAGATGTGTAAGTTCGTGGGGAACATAAAGGTGTCTGACTGTTATGAGTATGACATACACTCGTTATTGAGTAGTTTGGAAGTGGGCAAATCATTCAATATTAATGGATCTAAACGGTCGTTAATAACTTAACGACCTATATCAAACTTGAATAAGGGAAATCCTGGATATAATAAGGCATCAACGTTCAGATGCAAATGGAGATGTTGCAGATTGCAGTTCAGTACTACTTTTACATATATGTATTAGGACTATATATATTATTGGACAACTATTATTGGAGTTTACAATAAACAGGGGCCGATTTGATGCATATTTTATAGAAAGCCATACTATAGGGGTATTCAAATGACTATTCACAATGTGGTAATTTGTTTTGGTGTAGCAGCATCAGAATGTTGCAATTGTTTACCCAAACATGGAGTGTAAAGATTTCATAAACGTCTACAGAACCTCAATTGAAGAGTAGCACAAGGAGACCTCCCAACGAAGTATCTCTGCGCTGAAGCTGTTTCCAGATTGGGGTCTAAAGCTAGAGCGAACTTTGGATGCCAGGTATCCTCCCTCAGCAGTCAGCATCATGGCTCGACACAGCAAATAAGCGTCCAGTTTTCATTCATTTGGGGAACTTAAACACCGCGAGCATGCAGCTTGATGATAAGTTAACGCAACCCCTTCCTGATCACGTGACCTCCCTTAGTCAGCCAACCATGTATACCATCAAAAGTAATTGAGAAACGTGAGAATTTTCGGACAAGAGTCCGATTCGGACAACAGTCCATTTCGGACAACAGTCCATTTCGGACAACAGTCCGCCTTTTTCGGAACACAGATTCGGACAACAGTCCGTTGCGGACAAGAGTCCGCTTCGGACAACAGTCCGGTTACCGAAAGTGTAATAGACGTTAATCGCCAAAATTATTTATTCCCGAAAAACAGCGTACCAAGGCAAGGCAGGCCAGAGAAAACTGCATTACATGATCGGTGATCATATTCAGACTGCAGAATTGCCATACTCATGATAACCAATCTGGCTTTATGACGAATCAGCTGTATATTTGACAGGTAGCTGAATATCCCGCGATCAATCATATCTATATGTCGATCTGACCAATTATTCATGCTTCATGAGCAGCGACTTGTTTATTAATGACTTGCATATTATGCAAGCCGACTTGATGAGCCCTTATGACAATATGAATAGTATTCTGGAGAAGGGTCGTTAATTTCTATATCACGTGACATTATAACTCGATTACAATTAGCCAGAGCCTACTTTGACCGATCGCCTTCACAGGATACAAAAAATTCTTCATTGATAAGTCGATAAGGAGGACCTTACACAACTCAAACCTCTTTATTGTAAGGTAATTACTGAACAATAAGCACAGGGGCCGGCATAATTCCCTGATCGATGTGACACCTGGTCTGGGTAGAACATTAGAACAACAGTGGTATCGACAGCTCATTCTGTATTCTTTAAGGTATTATGAAGTACCGGAGGTGCATTAAGGAAACTTTTACTTATTGTTTATGTGGATTCTGTAAGTCGCCCTATAGTCTTAAAGCATAGCCATAGGCTGCCCCGTGTGACTTTACGATTCTTAAATTATTGCAGTTGGCAGACTTTAACAATTTCATTTCTATGAAAGTTTCTTTATCCAAATATTCCACTATCCAAACATTCAACTAAAATGCCCAAATTGCCGAACTATTCCCAGAACACATTTCAAACAGCTATAAAATCTGGTTAGAGCTAAGTCTGTTAAGAGCCATCTTAGAGCCAGTTAGAGCCATATATCTAGACAGTTCGGCAGACTGAGTATTTGAGTCTACTGAGTGAGTTGAGGTCGAGTAATAGGGTCTGATTGAGTTCTGATGAAGATTCCAAAACTCTACGCATCAGTTCCTGGCATATTGAAGAATTTTGATTAAAGCCACATTAAAATAACCTTACTGAAATATGCAATCTATATAGGCGTCAAGCAAAAAAACAGTAGTTGTTGAAAACACCTACTACCTAAGTCTTAGCTCATCTTAGTCTTCAGTATGCATGAATCAGATTAAGTTCCTCACTTTGGATGGGTGACGAGTGGCAGCTATTTTAATCGACTTGGTCCTCAAGGATAGGTTGAAAGGTAAAAAGTTCAAATGGGGTTGACAACTATGTACCAACAACATGGTTTTTTCTAACATTTTAATCTCATTTGAGCATTATTATAATCATAACACTTATAGAAAGGACAACTGACCAAATGATTTTTAGCCTTTTAAAGTTTTAAACAGCCGCGAATCTTGCTAAATAACACAAAACGACATCAGCTCATGGACGTATCGTCCAGATATCGTCCAGATCATCGCTGTACCTTAAGTAAAACTCTCAACATCAAACTAAACTACGAGAGATCTGCGGCAGAATATCTTAAACTTGAAGATCTGTCCTTAAAGGAGCCACTCTGGTCCCTGGTAACGCAATCGTCAGTAACCAAGGTAACGTAACCATGGTAAAACCACCACCACCCCCTTGCGTCAGGCTGGGTGTCAGTAGCTATATTCTGTCATCAGTACCGAATAATAGCTCTCCCTTTTTGCGTGGTGTTTGAATCGCGCTCTCTCTTGTAAAGGTCAAGTTAGTATTAAAGGGACGAGCTGCTTGTATAACTTGTCGTGGTGGTAACGAATATTAAATTTGGCGCTGTCTTCCTGCAAGTCGGGCTAATAACCGATACAAATCTCCCAAATTTCCCTCTAAAATTTGGGAAGGGGCGACAGTCTTCTGTGGTTGATTTCCTAAGCAAAATTAAGACTTGATGTTGTGCCAAACAGAGCTGATGTCGATTGAACTTAGACATCAAGCTTTAAGAAACGTAATCAATAACTCCATATTCAAGGTTTTCAAAGATGCAAGGGTTGTACATTCGGCCAATTGGTTAAGCCAGACGAGAATGATGTGATTAAAAACGAAACTTGATTGTCAAATATACGACGACTAAATCACAAATATGTTGTCTTATTGAAGGCCCGGTAGCTTATTTGGTAGAGCCTCATTTCGACAATGCAGAGGTTATCGGATCCTACCCGACTCGGCAAGGTGCCGCTCAATGAATTTCTGAATTGACTGACAGTTGAAACATCATGAAGCTTGGTTGATCCTTCGGCCCACCCACAACATAAAACACCCGTTACCAATCAGTGCACACCCCTAGGATTTGCTCGAATTAAGGAATTGACAACGGTCTTCTCCCCACTTGAAAGTTGAAACTAAATTTAAGTCACAAATATAGAATGACTACTCATTAATATCAAGATGTCACTACACACTGTACAGCAGCACCCTGTAAGTGTAAGTTTACGAAATACAAATTACGTTTAACGATGCCAAAATGCCATGACCCTGAGACACTCATTAAACCTTACTGAACATAAATTCCGCTCGCCCCAACCCCTCACATGCTTTATTCATGACATTCCTCAAGCATATAACCCCCTCTACCTACCTGCCATTTTGTTTGTCTGATAACTAAGGCATTTTCAACATCAATCTTAAAGTAACAATGAATAATCTTAGTTCTGTTGAAGTTTTGCTGGTAGTGTTAGCGGTAGCTTAGATACTGGTAGAATGGTAGTTGAGGTATTGGTACCATTTCTCCTTACGGAATATTTGTTAAAGTACTTAAGTTTTACCGACATTGTTAGCATTGTGCAGGCAACCGACGAGCCGTTAATTAATCTAAATTAAACTGTTGGAAATGGAATATGATTATTAATATAGAGGGTGCGAAAGCGTGAGTAAAAAAAAGATACCAATGATTAAAAAACTGGGCAGTAAAAACCAGGGGCAACAAGACACGTCTAGCTAATCTTAATGACCGACTAGAACGATAAGAGGAAAATTTAAAAACTTTCCTGCATTATGTTTTCCTGACACTTGACATGGACATTCTACGACGGTGTATGAGAAATCGCGAAAAAAAATATAGCCCACTAAAGGTGAGGGGAGACTGGAGAAAGTCCAAGCAAGAGTGGTCAAAGCTAGTTCATCTCGGACGAGCTGGGACGATGAAAATAAGAAAAGAGATGCGAACACAACACAGGAGTCCAGCCAGACTAAACGGCTGAGAATAAGTACTTTTAATCCACCGTATAATCCGCTTTTACACCAGGGATAATGCGGCGTTAGTGTCAGTTAAATTGAGCGGAACGCTGAATCTGCGGTTGTAATCCTTATTCCTTGTGCTTGCTCTTGTTGGGTGTGAAACCTAGACATGTTGTTGTGTCAGGACGTCAGGTAGAAGTTTTCTCACAATGAATTTTCATTGTCCACGGCTTTTCGATGTAAACATAAGACAAGGCCATTTCGCTATCCAAAGCCAAGATTGGAAAAGAACCGCTGAATGAGGTCGAATTAGGCAGAGATCTTGGAGCCATTTAGAAACCATGGTTACAGGGCAAATACTGTCACATACAATAGAGACCATGGTTACAGGCTGGTACCGTGGTTACAAGCTTCCAGGGTAGTTCCAGTGCCAGGAAACTTCAGACTTCATCTGATCAATTGAGAATTTAAGATCAACGAACTGACTAACTAAATTTGTAGTAAAGCGGGGAATTTCGTGTGATGAATGAAGTCCATCAGCTCAGTGCCTCAGCATCTTCGGATTAACAGATAATAGCATGATAGCGAATGTCCTTAATATTAAAATAAAGTAATGTACTAAATAAAGTATTGTGTCAAAGTCAAACTTAAAGCTACAAGTCGCAAGAGCTAAATTTGTTCGTTCTGCCGTTCTGAGATTTACGTAGCAGTTATACCTCATATAGTCTATTCTGTTACCTAGACCGACAAGAGTCACATGAAGTTATCTATCCGTACTGGAAAATTTGTGGGAATTTATGTTTGTCTATGCGCTATAACAGTATTATATTCGGTTTGGTGGATTTAGGTGTCAAAGCAAAACAAGATTTCTTATAACGTTATGAGCATTTGCCACTTAATTGCTGCTGCTGTCTAGGCAAGGTGTAAACAACACGTTTTTCTGCATATTTGAGGCCTCTCTTTAGACCGTAACTTCTAAAACGTTTTGGCAGTTGCTTGGTCATGAAAATTTGACTTCTTATCTGTATTATTATTATTTATTGGTCCTGTTATAATTTATGCATTTACATAGTATTTCCTGGTTACTGGTATCTTAAACATGATACCTGATTATCGTTACCTGGTCACTTTTGTCATTTTAGTACTGCCTTGTTACTGTTACCTGGGTTACTGTTACCTGGTTACTGTTACCTGGTTACTGTTACCTTGTTACTGTTACCTTGTTACTGTTACTTTGTAACTGTTACCTTGTTACTGTTACCTGGTTACTGTTACCTTGTTACTGTAACCTAGTTACTGTTACCTTGTTACTGTTACCTTGTTACTGTTATCAGGTTATTGTTACCTGGTTACTGTTACCTTGTTACTGTTACCTGGTTACTGTTACCTTGTTATTGTTACCTTGTTACTGTTACCTAGTTACTTTTACCTTGTTACTGTTATCTTGTTACTGTTATCAGGTTATTGTTACCTGGTTACTGTTACCTTGTTACTGTTACCTGGTTACTGTCACTTTCTTGGTATATAAATGTAGCCACCTCCATTCTCCACAAATACAATGCTACAAACTCCTGAAACCCTCCGTGAGAGTTTCTCGGAAATTCAGGTCGGGCATCAGACAGAAATATAAGAATAAACAGGAATTCTAGAATTATTGAAGGTTACTGTAACTATATGTCGTCTGCATAATTTGTAAATTGTTCTGTCAACGAACATTTTGACACTTGTGAATCCATGATGTACTTTTACCATCAGTCATAAATCCGAATTTCACAAATGTCAGAGGGTAATCCGTCTTGTTGCAGCTGTTAACAACGGTCTGATTTAACTTCAACACCGATAGGAAGTGCGGCTTCTAGACAAGAAAGATATTGGATTATTCAGAGAGGCACTTTCTATGAGAACTGCATAGCGCTTCAAGTTGAAGTGTGATGTGAATTGTAAAATCTGTCACCGAGAATTGACGAGGAATGAAGATTCCACTTTTAGAGATACTTTTAGAAAAAGAAGCGTAAAATTACTATGCTAAAAACAATAAAGATGAATGTTTCCGATAAACCTACATCATGCTCATTGCTTATTGCATAAAAGAACCAATGAAGAAAAATAAGCATTTGGAGAGAGGTTTTGTAAACACGTAAGGGTATGAAGTTTTCTGTTCAGAAGCTTTCGAACAACTTTCGTCGTCAGTAAAAAAGCAATTTACCTCTGATCCCAACTCCCAATAGCAAGATTCATCCCAAGCCGGGAATTTTTCCCTCTGCTTCAAAGAGAGAAACCCAGTTCCTATCTGTCTCTTTAGTAGCAGCAACATCTTCGCGTGTCAGACAAAAATCATCCCCTCCCTGTGTATGGAAGTACGTGTGTAGCTAGCTGGCTGGTGGGTTGGTGGCAAGATGTACAACTCAAAGTCAAACGATGTTGTGAAATTTAAACCTAAGAGAAGATTCCACGAAAGAAACAAAGTAAGTTTTGACAATGAATTTGACAATAAATTAAACAATAAAGATAGTTGAAAAAACTGTGGGTTTTCACTTGCTTGACAAATAACTGTTATCACTATCACTAGTCACAGAACAATGTAAGTTGTAATGAAATGGCTGATAACGTTCGCCTGGTTCCTAGAATTACAATCTATTGTTTCTATGTTGGCGGAGCGTCGCTTTGAAGAGGACTTCACAAAGATCTGGAGGATTTAGAAGTTGTAATACTCTAGTAAGGGGATGTACAAGTTAATCACTATCGACAGACCTCCATGCTAAGGTTAAATCTAGGTTCACTGTGATTTTCAGAGACAGTTGCAGACGACAGAAAACTAGAGACAGAAAATTTGGACGGCCGAAAATTGAAAAGCGTCGACGGAGCTTTCTCCTTAGGTTTCCATTTCATAAGAAAAAGTTACAGGTTCTCAAATTAAATCTACTTAATAGCTTATTGGAGGCCAAGGCAGAATACACAGGGGAGATTATGAGCGTTCAGTAACACGCCAAGTATACAGGAAACATCACAGCCTTATACAGTAACTGTAATAATTCTAGTGGATGTTGTGTTTCGCATAATTTTCTTACAATGACGGGTTTATTTGATAGAAATTAGAAGGGGTACTTCCATGCAGTTGATTCTAAAGTCTCTCTTAAGAACGCAAGTTGCAGGCAAACTCTCGTCAAAGATAGCAGTTCATGGAGATTGGACTAAAGATGAATTTAAACATGTTAATTGGCTACTCGAGTTCTAGGAGTCGCAACAAATTAAAGGCAGGCAGACATCTTCAAAACGCATTTTATCGAAACACTGATGAAATCTAACTACATATAACTATAAGTTTTGGCGCTCAACATAAAAGTTTCCAGGTCAACTGTATACCTGAACAATAGCATGTACAATTGAATTTCAGACAACCGACTAATGGGGTTTAAATTGCCTTACTTTAATTACTAAAAACCGTAACAGTAACAAATAACACGCTAAATCAACAGCATGAACTCCCGCCTCCGGAGAAGTTAGCTTAACTCAAAGTTAACTTTATGAGTTAAACTCCAACTCTTTAAGTTAAATCTCTGGTAGAGAAACTGATAGACGCGTGATGAATCAATAGCAAATGGACTAAAGTTCTGACCTGTATAACTTGAGTTTAAAAAGTGTTAATTTGAAGCAATGAACGGCTGTAACAATTGCCAATTGGTCGGTGTCCGTGTAGACTGTCGTGACTGGGCACACGCGTTACTATAGCAACGCGTTGCACGTGACTTAGAAACGTGACGAAGCGCACGAATCAAATGCGCGCACCAATCCCATGTGACATCAGACAATCGTTGGCGACTAAATTGCCCAATCGGTAACACGAATTGAATTTACTTCCTAAATGTAGTATACAGTTATAGTTTCCCGCCTCTTTCGTGGGCCAAATACAGCTTAACAGTGAACTTTTTTAATTTCGGTGACAATTTTATTTTTAACAATTCGCCATTTTTCGATAAGTGTCGTATCGGTATTTACTGTTAATTATCTAATTTTAAATCAGTGTCCGTAGCAGCGTAGTACTTTTTCAAATATCCTGAAGCGATTCTTCAGAGTTTAGTGAACCATTATCTACTTTGTCAGTTGTTCTCCATACCTATTACCACTTTTCTGTACTTTTGAATTTCGCCAGTTCGTCAGTTGGTCAACCTGACAACTATGCTATTAGGACTTAGATCCCATCACAGTCTCCGATCTCCTCAGCCCCCCCCCCCCCTCTTCCTCAACAGACTGGATAAGTGAATCGAAGTCAGCAGATGAAATCATAAATATAATGTTAAACTGGTACCTGATTATGATACTGAATACTTACAATTTGCTAGTCTACCACTGTTAAGTCCGGACTCAAACAACCCAAGTCAACCCGTCAATTCCCATGAAGTCAATTCTTCTGGATGACCCGAAAACTCAGTTACAATAGTATTATCGAAATCCGACTAAGACTGAAAACTATCGTGGCGCTTCGAAAGCAACAATTTAAGTCACCTTTAAGACAGTCCGACCTTGCACTTCATTAATCAGTTGTATTGACGAAAATCAAGTAGTAATCAGGCGTGATTGTATTGCGTGTTAGCAGCGTGTTAGCAGCCAGTTTCACAGATCACTTCTGTTGTCCCGTACCGGTGCGACACGGTCCCAACTAAGAAAATCACTTAATCTCAGTGCGATGGTATGATTCTTAGAAATTGGATTCGTTTATCATCGGTCACACCTCTGAAAGTCTTAACAAAAAATTAAACAGGTTAAGTAATTGTGTGAATGTAAACCCGCGTGGTATGAATTTAAAGACACGTGGTTCCCACTACCACGTATTTTCACATTTTCTGCACATCGATTATTTTCAAAATTTCAGAAATATAATTTTGGAGGTATTGGGATTACAATTTAGGCTCCCAAATTTGTACTTGTGTACTGTACAATAACGTTTAATAGTTTAAATGTACTGTATATAAGGCCAAGGTAATGTTTACAGTGTATACAGTATGACGTGTGATGGAAAATGTCCAAACATACAATTCCTAAGTTTGAGTACACCTGCTAACCTGGTCAATAGAGCTAGTGTTCTTCATCCCTCCAAACTCTGTATGATATTGACAAATAAACGAAAATTCGCCCACAACCGGCAAAAAGTAAGGTATGTCTCTGCTGGTCACCGACTATAGGTGTTACCTATAGGAGAAGGGCGAATGACTCAACAAGAAGATGGGCCTCAGTAATCCAACCTGGCGATACACCAAGATCCTGGGAGATGTTGCTTGTTGATAAAGGGGCGATTACAATAGGTATTTTGTCCGCGGGTCCTTAACTCTGTCCCGCTACTTGTCTCCTGATACGCACCATTCGGTCTTCTCGGTCAGACTATAGCCCGGTGTTGCCATAACAACCACTTGCAGTTGCTATTGCAACCAATAGTAGTTTTAATTTTACTCTTGTCATTGGCCGGTGATGGAGGGAGGCGGCGAATTGGGACCTTAACCTTAGTGGGATATAGTTTCGTCTGGCCAGGTGTATGCAGTGGGTCTTTATTTGGAATTGATCTAGTTGTATAATATTTTTGTACTGGAATCATTATCATTGTACTGGTTGAAAAATGTTTTATCCTATAAATGCTAAATGGGTGGTAACTGGTAATGGTGAGAACTGGAATGTCAGACTATGTTCCTGAGTGCTTTGTTCTTGAGTGCTAAAAATTTGAATATTGTTTTGAACTTCCTTACTCTGTCCCCTCTCTGAATAGGGGTATAGAACTATAGATTAAGTGAAACGGAAACATGAATATTTACAAGATTTACTACCTCTTCATCTTGATCTAGATAGGGTCCAGGGTGAACTTCGTCCCCCTTTGGAGAGGTATTCTCCCTTTCACCATCTCCTGGTAGTCGACCAATCGCTTCTTTGTCCTCCTCCAGCTCATCATATCTTGCTCTGTCCATTGTCCAATCAGGAGTGTCCAACAAACACTTTAGCGTTAACACTGCTCGACGGCTCAACGTTCCAATGACACAAAATAAAAGTGAAGCGATAAAACGGAGAAATTTCTCATGACGGTTTCAAACTTACGCATGGACATTATCTACCAGAAAAAGCTAATCTTACACAAGTCATTGCGGCAGATTCTTTTAGGCAGCGAGATTAGAAATCTGCCTTATGCTGCTCAGTAGGTTCCAACCTATTTTCCTGTTACTTATAAAGTATCTGTCATTAATTAGTGTTTTCGTGATAGGTTTCCAGTGGAAATGATCGGTAAATGGTGGCAAGATGTCGTCCTTTTCTTTCCAGACATTAGCCACCATCTTATTGGTCGCTCGCTTTGTCTTACTAAGACTGTAGGATAAACATTTCATTTTACTGCCACATATATAAGATATCATATCCTGATCTCGGTAGCTCATTATTCATACCTTGCTATATCCGGGAGAACCTCTATCTCGCATTTACTAGACTGAAGATCCATGGTAAGAGAACTCTCACAGAAAATAAGATAGACAACAGTCCTCCCACATTGAACTGAAGTTCACGATCTTGTCGTCCGTCCGTTACGTGCTACCCTGTAACTCTTCAAACTCTTGTTGTCATGGTTACAGTCTCGTGTCATGGTTACAGTCTCGTGTCATGGTAACAGTCTTGTTGTCATGGTAACAGTCTTGTCATGGTAACAGTCTTGTTGTCATGGTTACAGTCTTGTTGTCATGGTTACAGTCTTGTTGTCATGGTAACAGTCTTGTCATGGTAACAGTCTTGTTGCCATGGTAACAGTCTTGTCATGGTAACAGTCTTGTTGCCATTGTAACAGTATTGTTGTCATGGTAACAGTCTTGTTGTCATGGTAACAGTCTTAATGTCATGGTTACAGTCTTGTTCTCATGGTTACAGTCTTGTTCTCATGGTTACAGTCTTAATGTCATGGTTACAGTCTTAATGTCATGGTTACAGTCTTAATGTCATTGTTACAGTCTTGTTGTCATGGTTACAGTCTTGTTGTCATGGTTACAGTCTTGTTGTCATGGTTACAGTCTTGTTGTCATGGTTACAGTCTCGTTGTCATGGTCACAGTCTTGTTGTCATGGGAACAGTCTTGTTGTCATAGTCACAACTCTTATCTTCATCCTCCGAAACTGTGGCACACATTAACGTTGAGTCTTCGTGTTTGGAATTTATTCATGACTCATTTTGTCTTTCCACGATGATATTTAGTCCAATGAAGGTTCGATGGTTCAATTAAATTTTAAAATAGCATGTGACTGAATTCTTTTTACCCAAGATAACATTACAAGGATCTACAATGACTATTCGATTTGAAAAATGGTAGATTTAACTCAAATATAATTGTCACATCTCAATCTTACCTGTACGAAACAAAACACAAACATATCCCATTTTTGTAACTATCAAACTTACTTAAAAGTAACAAAGTTAAGTCAAATATCTGAAAACATACAAAAAGTGAGTTGTTACCTGGTCAGGAAGTTTAAGTTCGGTTCTAGAAGGAGAGGTCATGATTCTATCTTCAGCTCCCTTCATACTCCTCAATTCTTGGCAATTCGAATCGAGGTTAGAGTTACTTTATGATAATATCATTGCTAAAAAACTATTATTGCTAAAAAACTTGCTAATTACATAAAGATCGTTGCTAATAAACTGTAGATCGTTGGATTGCCACTATCTTTATATGCCTAGTACAGCGGTTTGCTTTAAGATTAATAACCAAATACAGCGAAGTCAGAAGTGTCAGGTTCCTCTCTTATTACTAATTGTAGATCTGTTAGCCTTAATTGGTGATTATCTTCAATTAGCGTCAAAATTTCATTACTATTGTACCTCAATTTACAGCTATTCAATAGATCGATTATCAATCTTTAAACACGAGATCGGAAGTTGGACAATTACCAGTTCCAGTTAATGTCTATTAAGGATGTTTGACAAATGTTTGACTATCATCTTTAGGACTGCGACATCAAATCAAAAAACAACAACCGAACCTTGGCTAAATTGTGTTGAATATTCGAAAACCTGATAAATAATCAAATGATGGATTTTAGAACGGCCGGTCTTGAGCAATGAGACGAACCAAGTAATTGTGTAGAACCTGATGCAATTATTATTTAGTTGTAATACTATCAACACTACTATACTACAAATGATTAATTTAATTTACTTTGAGCTGGGCCGCAAGTCCAGTCATTTCATTGTACCCTGCGTTACAACAATTCTGTCTAGTCATTGTCTACTGATTGCATAAAACTAATACAATTACAGTTTCCCCCTACACCTAAACTTTTTAATCACATATTTGTTAAGTGTAGTGCAGCACTGGAAATTACAAGAACTTGCACTGAAAATTGTAACACATATAAAACTCCAAGCTACGTGCACAGAAACATAAATCTAGACCGATCGGTCACTTACTAGTGTCAAGTTGTTCACATTAATCGTCGCGTTAAAACTAACAACTTAATTTCAAATTCCAGTAGAAAACATAAGGCTGTCCACACTTGCAAGGAAACAAGTTGCCCAGAATGTATGTTTATATTTTTTATTTATAACTAGTTATCCAAAGTCGGCATGGAACCTGGCTATTTGTATAAAAATTTTGTTCCCTTCCCGGCTTCTCTAAAAGCTGGGAACGCTCAACGCTGTCACGTGATATAAAGTTTAAAACTTTGTGACCTAGCCCTAAAAAATACCGTTCTCTATGACTATTGTGGTTGTGCTTAAGAAGTGAAAATATTAACTGTTAGCGGTAAATCTGGACTTGGCAGTTGGCAGTAGTTTGAACAAGACAGAAACTAGTTGTAGACAAGAAATGCTTGTATAGATAACTATGTTCAGCTGCTAATTTGCCGCATTAAATATAGATTTCTTACCTTTAAATCTTTAATTGCATTATCAGGAAGTAAATTTTAAGCTTACTGCTTTAAGAGTTCTAAAATTTCTAAAACTGTCTTTAACAACTGCCGTGTTTAAAAGCTGCCTTGAAACTGAAGTTTACGATCTCCAACTAATTTTATACGATTGTGGTGGAAAAGGATATAAGTTGCTTCCAGTAAAAAAACATCGTTAATTACTGGACGGGTTTTCGGTGGAACATAACAGGTCAGCAAATATACTATAAACGAATAAAAAAGAATATGAGCTATCGTATCTGAATAATCACAACAAAATTTAGAACTTAAATTGTCCAAGTTCTTGTTTTGATCGAAACTTCAGATTTCAAGCTATGTACCACTCGTCCACTCAGGTGCACTTGAAACATAAACTACGGTAGAAGTAGCATCAACAAAAAACAGAGCTTATTGCATAGTCATAAATATCACGTGGGACGCCAGTTATAATGATGACTAGTGACATACTGGAGCCGGGAATAGCTCACAATATGCCGTCTCCCTTAATCACCATGATTCCTGATGGTAAAAGTCTATCACGGCACTTGAATGTTCAATCTTTTATAGTTCAGATGGAGGAATTATGATTGTTGTCAGTGATTGACGAATGTTAAGATCTTGATAGGTATCCAAATCCAATATCCATGCTGATGATTTTTATTAGGGATTCGGCAAAATTATGATCAAAATCAGTTGCTTCGCTGCAGGATAATGCATTACTACGATCTCTTATGATCATTATCATAAAATTATCATACCAAACCAACTAAAGCAGTATGCTTACGAGACTGAAAATACAGAAAATACTAGTTATAGTTGATGTAATGATGAAGTTCCAACTTCGAAATGATGTTTAGAGATGAAAGAGTAACTCCGCACATTTACAGTTGGCCTTCACCAACCTTCCCTGTGACAGTTTACAACGTTCTTCAGTAACTTCTTTGGATGCAACCAAAAACAATTAAATAATCATTAAAATAGTAGATCACTTATCGAAACATTTTCTTGTGTTTCGACATTTTGGGCACTGATAAACTTATTGCTAACCTCCCCGTTTTTAAACTATGTCGGTTTATTAATTCCAGCTTTTGATAAAATTAACTTTCGCATTTAAGCACATTAATGGACATTTAAATAAACATGTGAATGCATGAACCTTTTTGATCAAAAGATGTCTGGTAAAAAGTTTACTGGCTTTAAACTACATTTTCAAGTTGATATTTGAAATTGATTTTTTCTACTAATTTCAGAGTACCGACAGCTTTTTAACACTTTGATAACATCACTTCACCGGCATTCTCCGTATTCGATTTCCATTTTTTGACGCTTTAAACCTCGAGTCCGATAAGCAGCATTTTTTTGAGCAGTTCAAGGTTAATGCACGTTGCAACAATCCTTCCCCCCCCCCCCTGATTTTGTGCTTAGAGTTAAACTGATAGAAACGAAACTCAAAACAAGAGTGAGGAGACTGAAAGTCTGCCGTCTGAAAATATCAGGATTTAGAGCAAACGACATAGCCCGTAATAAGGTAGAGGGACACATTTCTGTCTCCTGATTCCAATCGGGAGACAGGTCCAATCACTGACTGCATTAAAGGGAAATATTACCATCTTATTATCTTTATGGACTTGACGATAGAAACATTTTTCATGCTGAGCTGACATGAGTTCCATTCATTTGTAATAATTAGCTTTATAAATCAAGTTTATGAATTAGCAGGCGACTAAGTAAAGACCCAACATAGAAATCTCAGCAAGTGGACGACAATTAAATTTGACTGGTATATGATTTTACAAAAATCATTTATTCTACCTCGGAGGTATGATAATAAGAAGATAATTGTTGATGGCAGATTTTATTAGTACCATTAGAGCAGTAAACACTAAATTGGTTAGAGCGCTAAATAGTTTGTTTACTTCAAATTTTATATAGAAGTTGTGCTTACTGCGAATTCTTAAGTGCAGTCAATTCTACCTACAACAATCATTACAATAACGGGTCATTACTATTGGTACACAAGTCAACCATGTCGTCTTTAGAAGAACCAGGCATCCCATCTGAACTAAACCAGCTAGATCCGATACTCTCAACGGGCGATGCGCGTGAGAGCGCGTGATGGCCGCGACAGTAGGTTATCAACCTACAACGATACTCACACTTTACAGTGGAAGCTGAATGTTTACACTAGCTTAGAAATAAAAGTATTCTCTCCTACCCCGAGCCAAAATTTAAAATTCCCGCCGAATTCAGCTTATTTATTAATTTTAACAAGTATATCAACTTAAACTTACTTGGTATGAAGCAACTTTAATGTGAAGAAGATAAACAAGAAGCGACGTTGATTGGAATTCTGTCTCCATGGTAACGCATTTATAACTACCAACTAAACTGTTTGACATACATATGAGGATGATTAGTAACAGTGTGACAATGTTAAAACATGTCATAACAAGAATGCCGTTATTCATTATCTTTAATAGCGAAAGGCGTAGGCATTCAAACAACTAAGATTCATTAGTGGCGATAAAATTGGTTTAATGGCAATCATCAGATAATTATTTAAAGTCATAATATGCTTGTTAGCAAGTAAAAAGTCCACAGAGCAATAGGAATGGAAATTATTTTTTTGAAATATCAGCTGGTTCAAAAAATTGGACACAATTTTTCGATAATTATTTTCTCTGGCTCTAGCCCATGTAGTGATAATAAATTTATTGTATCCAAACGTTACAAGACGAAAAATTGGGATTTGTCCTCTAGCCAGTCAATCATCGCGGAACATTAGAACAAAAGAACAAACTGGTCTATCATCCACTTGAACAATGTAGACTCTAAATTCGTAATCTGCCGTCTTGATTTGCAATTTTTGTCGCTTTCAGTACGTTAAAATATATGATATGTTACTCCTAAAACAGTGGTTAAAGTGACTTAAGTCACATATCGTTTTTTAAACCAAGCATATAATTATATTTCAGGTCTGTTCAGTTAAAAATAATTTCGAGCCTAATAGTAGTACATACCGGAATAAAAACAAACAAATCGGCTGATGTTTAAACTTCAATATGAGATTCGTAAACCATTAGTATTAGTATTACTGATTACAGCTCTTACCTTTAAGAGAACTAAGAAAATATTAAATCCATCTTGTTTCAAACAAGAGTCGTTTCGACTGCACGTCCTTCTCCTGTCTTCCGTCTTGTTCTACAGGTATAATACACTCCGGATTATGGCAGTTCGTTCAAGAGACAGCAGAGCAGCAGAAACTCAACATTCGTATCTCATGACATTTATGTTCAAAGCTGTAGGTCTAAGAAACGAAACCAAGAGGCTCTCAGCGGATTGTAAATTACAATAAAAGATGAAATAAAGATTTCTCGAAGCTGTATTTCTATTTCTAGTCATTTTCTGCTAGTCATACTGGAGGAGTTCATTCCTCTTATATTTGTGAAACTACATATCTTCAGAAACATTGGGACACGCTGAGACAAAGATACTTGGACAGGGTCAGGGACGCTGGGGCAGGGTTAGAGACACTATGAAAGGGACACTTTGACTGTGACACTTGGACAGATACACTTGGACAGAGACATTAGGGACAGGGACACTTGGACAGAGACATTAGGGACAGTGACACTTGGACAGGAACACTTGGACAGAGACACTTGGGCAGGAACACTTTGACAGGAACACTTGGACGGAGAAAATGAGACAGGAGCACTTGGGCAGGGACACTTTAATAGGAACATTTTGACGGAGACAATTAGACAGGGACACGTTGACAGAGACATTAGGGACAGGGACACTTTGACAGGGACACTTGGACAGAGACACTTGGGCAGGGACACTTTGACAGGAACACTTGGACAGAGACACTTGGGCAGGGACACTTTGACAAGAACACTTGGACAGAGACACTATGAAAGGGACACTTTGACAGGGACACTGTATCAGGAACATCGGGACAGGGATACTTTGACATGGACACTTTGACAGAAACATTTGGACAGAGAAACTTGGGCGAAACGAGGAGCCAGAGAATTGACGAGATGATATACGTCGCCAGGAGAGCAGCGAGCCGCGCGCGATCAGTCGGGTATCTCAATCTGCATCTCGACAAGGGTTTTACAGCACGATCAAAACCCTTTTGAAATTGTTTGCCTCACGTTGCGGCCCGTTTTCAACATTCAAGGCGGTTGCGCACGCCTGACACCATCAGCAATCAGGCATTTTTATTTTCGGAGAGGATATTCTTGATTCTCTTTTCACTTCGATTGAGCATTTAGAATCAGACGAGACAACGTCATATACCACAGACAGTACTGCACTGGCGCACTGCACTGCACTAGTGCACTTAGGCAGGGTCCCAGTGACTGGGACAGGAAAACTCGGGCGGGACACAAAAACTGGGACAGGAACACTGGGAGTTCGGAACAGTGATACAATGACTGCAGACTGGGACCGGGTAAAACTATGAACGAGTGTTGCTAAACACTTATTGCTTATACCCCTTTGCGAGCTTAGCGCGAAATTATTGTACAGCAGCATGCCCCTCCCGTCATTTTATTCTCGGAGAATAACAAATGAAGGGTTAGGTTAGACAAAGTCAGACATTGAAATTAGGACGGGCGCGCGACGCACAAGCTGATCACCTTTGTGTGACTTTCATAAGTTCACCTGACCGAGTGCAGAGTACTTGCGCCGCGCTGCAGCTGCCCGGCCCCTTTTGGTGGCGCGCGCATATAAAGGACTCTGGTTGAAGCAACTCATGATAGTAATTTTGGCGGTATTTTGTGGTTCCTTTTTTGTTTGTCGCGGTGATACCCGACTCACGCAGCTATCGTTTCGTTAGAACGTTAGACGGATATAATCTCGTCAATTTTTTGTAATATGAAGACGTAAAATAAAATTCTCTTTTACTGAAAATTCTCTTTTTTAGGGCTTACCGGGCGATGCGCGGCTTTCTTTACGTTTCCCTCCGAGCAACAATTAGCCTAGCCTGAGGTTTGTAGGTTGATAACCTATTGTCGCGGCCATCACGCGCTCTCACTGCTCACGCATTTCTGGCCTGGCGAAGAATTCTAGACGCGC
>JH153921.1:5238-15383 GCA_000226015.1 Mnemiopsis leidyi | reverse complement strand
CAGGAGGCCGAATGTACAATTATACATACACGCCAGTGACGGTTAAGGTAGTGTGTACCATACTTTTATCGCCGGAGACTTCTCTGCAATGGGCAGCTACTCATTTAACCCTCGATCACGGTTTCCCGATCATTCGGCTGAGTCGACCGAAGAAGGTTGCATAGGCAAATGCCCTTAGCGCACTTCTCTAGGACTGGCGGATACGGGATTTGAACCCCCGACCTCCTGCGTGGGAGCCGAGAAGGAAACCACTACACCATGTATGTTCAACAAAGGATACTAACATTACATGTTATCTATGAGTAGAAAGTTCTTGTATGATCGCACTCATCTCACTTCAAGGCTTCTTGTAAAGACATAAATTATAAGGGAGACAGAAACATTTCCGGGACCTATAAAATCAGGCACCGTTTGTAAAGCCATATGTAGTAGTATGAGGTATATGTAGCCATATGTTTCCTTCCCGCTCTCAAGTGAGACTCATTATCCTAAATTCTGGCAGGGAGCCTGGTAGCCTAATTGATCTGGTGAGTTGCCAAGTGCTCTCTACAAATATGTTCACTCTACTAGGAACCCCACACACAGACGTCACACAAACAGACACACACAGACTCACAGACACAGACACACACTCACCTACACACACACATATGCAACACAAACAGACACACACATACAAGATATGAAATATGATATGTTTAACATATCTGCTTAACACTGCACATTGTTTCCGTTTCTCAAACCTCCTTTCTATGAGAGAATAAGCTTGATATCCGTATGTATTCACAAAGTATTCGTGGTGTATAATAGCGCTGAACATAGATAGTATGGTCTGTTACGTTAAGCAGAATATGTTAAAATGCTTTGTATTGACTGCCTCCCAGCAAGCAATATACGGCCGCTCATTATACTTGATATCATATTGGCCGGGATCCAAAGAGCAAATTTCGATGATTGTCTCAATACGATGCTGGTGTGTCCACCACAATTTAAGTTAGAGTACAGTGGCACCAATTAAATACAGCAATTGATAGCAATCAACGCTAACCCTTTTCATCGCATTTACTTGCTTGAAATTATCTTCCCCGTTGAAAATTACTGTTAATCTCCGTATTTCAGGCCCATGGAAAGTACAAGACAACAATGTGTCGAGACCTGCTCCTGCCTCAGTCGTGTCCGCGCGGCGCGTCGTGCACCTTCGCGCACACTCAGGACGAGATGGAGAGATACCGCAGCCAGAAGAAAAACATGAAGAACATGTCTGAAGCTGAACACAGTGCTACCTGTTCAATGAACAGTTCTCCGAGCGTCAGGTAGGTTTAAACAAAGCTGTGCACACAGTTTTAACTAAAATACATTTCAGTGTATAGACTAGTGTTCGCTCTCGGAATACATTACAGTCCAAGTGTATAGTATGTGTAAAGTTGTATTGATAGAAATTCAGAATATTCGACTCCTGAAAACGTTCTGCTGCAACATGTCTTGCTATCTTTTTTTCTTCGAAACTTTTCGATTATACGCTAAATTATTATGTTGGGTTTCATTATAATCGCATTCCATAGAATTATGCACAATGCTATATCTACGCCAGTTCTAAAATATTTCTGATAATTCATCTTTTTTATCGTTTTATAAGATCATTAGAATTAATTTGGATAAAAGGATAAAGACGTGTTCAAATTTGCATTCAACTGTGAGTGTAAAACTCATATCCTTAATAATTAACACCATTGTCAGAGACAATTATTTTTTTCAAATAGGTCACTCGTAAACATTTACATCTACTATATTATCATTTAGCGTTTCTGATCGACACAAAGCTTACTTTTATTTTGCTGCTATCCTTGTTGATGATCAAACCGTTATTTCAGCACAATAGCGTCCAGTTTGCCAGCCGCTGGTTCTCCAGTTGTCACTCAGTCCGTGTCACAGCAAGTCAAAGTCAGCCAGTCTCATGTCCCTCAGCCCCACGTTCCACAGGTATTCTTTTTATTTCTTTTTTCCTCCCCGTCTGCGTAATGTTTACGGCGCGCATTAAAGCCCAAAATTTCGGCATTTAGCAGACCTGTATAGTAATAAAAACACTCAGTTGCTAGCATTCAAAACTCTGCGCATGTCGAGAAATGCGCGGCTCACCTTGCCAATAAAGTGAGAATTTGCGGCAAAATGCGTCTCATTGGCCACATGGACAACTACGTCACCGCCTAGAATAGCCATCACGTGTTCCAATCTACCTACTGTCGCGTCCACTACAATGGGATGTCTCATATATTTATTCCTTCAGGGCATGTTGCCACCACCCCCGCCTGCATATCCCCCTCAGAATATCTCGGGACTACCGCCGACTAACGGGCACCACCTGCCGACGTCCCGGCCCTGGAACGGCAACGTCCTGACGCCTGACCCCCGCCTAGCTACCCCTCGTCTTCCGGGTTATCAGCAGCTGGCAGGCCCTCACCGTCAGCTTGATCACGACACTCTTCAGCTCCTGCAACTGAAGCAACAGTTACTTCAACAAGGTAAGAGATAAGGTTGATGCTTGTTCACTCTTGACGTTTGGACCTGCATGTACCTGCTGGAAATTGACTATGGAGTGTGAGTTTCGCTCCTGGCCGAGTCAGTTCTGATATCACCACCTCCGCCAGGTGTCCAAACTCCACTTCCTCCACCTCCCGCTGCTCCTCTGCCGTCATCTCTCCACAACTTAGCTACCGAGCAACTCCTCAACCATGCCACCAACCAATTTAGCTCTGCCCCCACATCCCGATCTAACGGTTTATCCGGGGATTATTCCTTTGGAACGATGCCAAACGTGACGAATATCGATACGTTGAGCCAGAGATTACATCTAGGTCACCCACCCCCTCCTGTCTCTTCTGCTGCCCGCTCTGAGGCGCAGATACCTCTTTGGGATCAACCGGTTAGTCTTTATGAAATTTTTAGAGCTTCTTGAATATTGTATACAACCAATGAATTCCGCCCATTATTAAAGGTGTCATGTCTGATAAACATAATCAGAAGTAGGACTGCTACTCACCTAAACAGTCCTATTTCCAATTAAATTCATAAAAAATCCCTTCACTGCACACAATGTCATATAAAATTAATTATTATTTCCCAGAAGATGAACGGACTGACGAACGCTGCTTCTGCAACTCCATCGGTCTCGTCAGCAACGCCCAATCTGTGGGGAGGACAATACGACCCTATTGTAAGCCAGCTGAACGGATACGACGAAGCTCTCCTACGACAAGAGTTGCTGAAGCAGTACAGCCTCTCTAGTACACCAGGACTGACTTCAAACCTACTAAATCAATTGCAAGCTCAGCAGAATGCTGCCGCGTCGCCCTCGCCAGCCCTACCGTCCTTCCCCAACTACAATACCACCAACATCCTTGCTTCCCGATTAAACCAACTCCGGCTGTCCCAACAGTTGGAGAGCCCCCAAGCTAATGCTAACTTCTCTGGTAACACCATTGATTCTTTAGCTAACGGTCTCAACGGTTACGATCGTCTTATACCTCAGGTGAGCTCAAGTTAACCATTCTTATTGGGAAGACTTATTTCCCCTTCTAATCGAAATTAGGCATGTTTAGTTTCAAACTTTACTTGTACTGGGAATTTGGGAACATCTATGCTGTCCCCCATCTTTTGAATTTTTGTTTTGTCGACTCAAATTATTGTGTCCCTATTTGAAAGGATAATTTTACACGATCTAAAGGATGTGACAATTTCAGGCCACAACTCCAACTGTGCAACAAATCAAGTACGAGCTTGCAAAGGCAGAAAAATACGAGCAGCTGCTCAACAGTGGACTTTCAAACAGTGCTTTGCTGTCCCAACTTCAATCTAGTGGCCTGTCCAACGGGCTTTCCAACGGTCTCTCTAATGGACTTTCCAACGGACTTTCTAACGGGATGTCTAATGGCCTATCTAATGGTCTCTCCAACGGACTGTCTAATGGTCTTTCTAATGGTCTTCACGGTGGCCTAACAAATGGACTTAACAACGGTCTTTCTAACGATTTTGCCAAAAGTGCGAGCCACATTAACCCAAGTATGAATAAAATTCATTTTTAAATAAATAGTTAAAATTTTGTCACTTGCTCGGCATGACCGTTCAAAGTAATGTAACGGGTGTTTAAAGACTCCTGTAGATATTATATCAGAAAATCAAATATCATGTTAATCATGTCAAAACTGTGTTTTCCAATAATCTGTGAGAAATAAAACAAGATCGTCTCCAGGTGCCACCCCAATGGATCCCTACACGAACGCTCCCACGCCCAGTATTTGGCAGAATGACAGTACTTGGCACAACCTGCTGAGTAGTCGTCCCACAAGCGTTGTGAACAACGGTTATCACAGTGCCGGTCACGGTGGTCTGCCCATCGGTGGTGGGGCTCATAGCGGACTTGGTGGTGCTAGTGGGAGCAGCGGTGGTGATGATGTTAACGCTAGTATTCAGCAGGTTTGATAATTATGTTGGTATTTTCATTTATTTGGAGTCGGTTCTTTCAAAAATAAACTTTGACTTTCGTTTTCCTCACCAATTTAAGCGTGATTTTCTTTCCTCAGTTGCTGCAACACTACAATGATAGGAACCTGGCTTTCCAGTTTCAGCTTGACGATGTTGAGTAAACTTAATAGTGCGTGGCCCAAGGGTTAACTTAATCCCTGCCCATGCACAAAACACGGACCTGTACTACGAAATGTGTGCTCCTGACGCACACTAAACATTCGACTTTCTTAGAACCAGCACAATCATTCCTTCTGCTTGGTGTGCTGGTAGTTCTACACGGAGAGTATTTTTTGAATTCCTGTTATTGTCTCTGCGAAATGATAATATATATACACCTGACTGATATACTAAGGATATAGTTATTCGCCATATAATAATGCATTCATATATATTGATTGACAATATTCTTCTCAGATGAAAGGAGGAGAAACTCACTTTCTTTATGTTGTAAAGAAATTCAATATTACCCATTTGTTCCTACGTGTTTTAGTGTTCTTCAGTTTGGTTTACCTCTACAAATTGTGAGATTCGCCTCGCGCCGTGTGATCAGGGATGTTCTGTGTTCTTGCTGCACCTATATTGGGTGCTGGACACGGGAGGTGATACCTGTTTGCACGTGGCTGAGACAATCCTCTCGCCCGTGCCTCTTGATTGTCGCGTTAGTTTCAGTGACAAGAAAGTGTACGTAGTTTTGTCAGGGTATGCTGATATTGAGATTTAATAGTATTTTGTAGTTGTAGTTTGCTGAGATACTTACTTCCTGGAAACACTGTTTGAGGCCGAACTGCACTTTCCCTGTAATAAATTTTTTTCATATTCGGTGCTGTGCACATGATATTAATAGGATCCCACTCATATCTCTCTCCTCTCTGAATGACAAGCATAGTGTCGCATTCGGCAGCGAACAGTGTTGGCAGAACTTTGGTGAAATTCAAATATATATAATTTATCGTGCCAGGTTTTCAAAAATTTGGTATCTTGTTTGAAAGAAAAACTTGCTAGTTTGTGCCGTATAAAGAGAACGCCCGCTGTGGTCGCGTGCCCGTGAGTTTTATATCTCTAGTTATAACTAGGTTGGCGTACCATATCATATATGCATATTTCTGTATGTTATGTGGAAGATCTTTTAAGGCCGATTTTTTTCTTGTCAATTTTTAATATATAACTGTTAAAAAACCGTAAAAGTATACATATTTATAGAGCGATAGCACTGCCGTGCAACATTGCATAGAGACCAGGCCTGCATGTGGACGCGGTGCCGCTATACTGTACACAAGCACGTGTTGCGTGTACGGTGCGATTGGCTGGACATCCGTAGTGGGTGCACGGCCAGTTTTCGTTTTTTGGCGTGATCAGTTGGACAATATTTAGTATGGTGATTGTGGGAGCATGGCAACTTAAACGCCGTAAATTTTCACAAAAATATTTGAATTTAATCATATTCACCAAGTTACGGTTGCTGTGCTCCCGCGTTAAGATTGTAATAGCAGGTATGGATGTTGCTATTAATGATAATTAGCAATAATTTGCTATCCTATTTTATTCTCTACCTTGTGTATATGTTAAACCTGATTTGGAGTTTAGTGGACCCACGGACGGTTTATTTTTGCACTTATTCCGAGTGTGTAACCGAAAAATTGTTTGGTGTATAATGCTAGTTAATTTTACTCGCGCTCTGCACCACGTGTCGAAGTGATGTGTTTGTTTTTTCTTATTTATGCAAAAGGACCAGCTTCATGGAATCATGAATAGTTATGTTTACCGTTTATAAAATAGTATGATGATATTGTGCACGTATGATAGAAAAATTTTAGGGAATTATTCTTAAGTAGTTCGTATGTATGATGTGTGGAAGAGTGCGATTGTTTAAGGACCGCTAAAAAGTGCTTAGCAGTTTTTGTTTGCGTGTCCCTCTTTCACATTTTTGGAATCGTCTTTTTGAAGGTCCCTAGCAGGCTGCAAATTTGTTTACTTTTGTGGAAAAGTTCTAGAAAAATACTGCATCGGGAATATTTAGTAGACCAACAAGTGCAAAAATTTTGATTTTGCGAATTTAGAATAATTGATCGCTCTGCTTTTGCTATTTCGTTCTTCTCAAAACCCTATACCATGGCAATTGGCATTTATCCACAGTTTTCAATACAAGGTTCTACTTAAAAGTTTTGGTGCAAATGCCGAAATCATTGTCGATTTGTCAAGAAAGAAATAGTAAAGCAGAGTTCTTTTTTAACTTTATGTCTTGGCCACCTATCATAAGTATTTATACATACGAAAAATCACATGATTCTCTAGCGAAAGTGGAAATGACAGTTAAACGTTGAACGAGAGTCGAGATTTGTATTGTAGATATCATTTAAGATTGGTTTTTTGAAATGCGCCATTCACGGCGGTCTTGGATGGCAGGTTGCCTTCATCAGTGTAAATTTAGCTATGTTTTTTGCCGATTATTATTACTAATACTTAATCGCTCACACACTACACGCATAAATGCACATTTAAGGCATGCGACATAGGAAATGTATGATTCTGAGAATGCTCTGTGCATCTAGTTGTGGTTGCACAAAATTTGCGCCCTAGTGGCCACCTAACCGGTATTAGCGTGCAGTGTATTTGCCAACTCAGCGTGTCCCCATAATAAGACGGAATTGCAAGGAGTTTATGACCGTGGTTGTATGGTTGTATGGAATTGTAAACAAGATTTTGCCGTTCTAATGAACTTATGGGTTAGTATATATGGTTTATGCACTAGATTGTTGGCTTTCGTCGACAAATAATTATACGATGATAGGTTTGATTTGCATGAGCGGATTATAAATTGAAAAACGTTTTAGACACAATCACAAATTTAGGCATTCGGAGCTGCTAGGTGGGTATCGCAGTGAATAAAGCTCGAACGTGAACTTGATATTCGTACTTTCCCTTTTTGAATTGTCCCCCTTGGTAAAATACACACGGTGACTCTCATCGTGCCGTTTTATGCTTGCGATGCTCATTGCACTGTGAAATCCACCAGATATTTTGTGTCTACATTGGCCTTACTTAGAAATAGCTATGGTGCGATTATTGCATTGTTTATGCTCTTAATTAGGTCATTATCCGTGAAATTTTGGGTTTTATCGTGAAACGGTTCTTATTATCATCATTCACCTTAGTAAAACATAATCATTTTTAAAACTTGCCACAACAAATGCAAATGGTTTCCAAGAGATAGGTTTCCAAGAGATGGGCCAGTAGCTCAGTGCTTGGAGAATGCCAAATGTTTCCAAACAAATGGATTAGCAATCATCGCCCTTTGCAACAATCTCTTCTACCATGTGGCATGTATAGTGTTTTACTTCGCCCCATCCGTCAAATCTTCAAATTTTTATCGTATTAGATCACCAAAGAGAGCCATGATTGAACGGCTCTAATTTTGCCTGTACCTTAGTTTTTCATTCAATGTTACAAGTGCGTTGAAAACATATAATTAGGTCTTGATAACGGATGGGGTGATTTACATTACATTGTTGAACTTAAAATGGCATTCATACTAGATAGCTATCTCTTTATATTTTCGTAATTGGTAGGAGCCGTTATTTTTTCAACTCAAGATTGTCGTTGTTTGAAAAAATAAAAATATTGACGGATGTACTCTCAACGTTGTTCCGTGGTAGCTTCTGAAATCTGGAATTTTTATGAATATCTATATAAACTTCATTATAAATCTATAACAGAGCAATCAGCCATAGTTACGTAACTGCATGTGTTTTTTTCAATATTCTGATGTGATAACAACCGTCGATTAATGCTTTTTTTCAGTTTGGCTGGGCTTGGAGCCAGCCTGACAGAGAATAAAAATTGTGATTAATTTTGATATCTTTATAATTCGATTTTTCCTCAAATTTTTGGACCAAAACTAAAACGTTAAATGTAATGATACCAGGTAAAATGAAGAGAAATGCTCTGAAATGCTCTCAATTTTTCTCCTCAATATGATGCCTTTAAAACAGCTTTCTCTTCATTTTTATCACGACTAATATCATGATCTATGCCTGTTGAATGGTCTTTTGAGAAGTACAAGTGTGCGATCTGTGCCTGAATGTGAAAACTTTCTGCTGTCAATATTTTACATGACAGAGAGACTGGACGGAAGACGGATCTATCAAAAAATAGAGGAATCATTTCAATTATTAACATTTAAAATTGATCACAAATCGTACACATGGCAAGCATTGACTGCCCTAGGATTATCTAAATTGGCGTAAATGAAATACAAAATATTGAACGACTGGATTCCATGACCCTGGTGTCACATTTTTCTCTCAAAGCTTTAACTGCTCAAGTTTGTGAAATCGACTGTCCGTTTCAGGCTTTATGAGAAAAATGATACACGTTTATGGTTTATTTTAGTCGAAATTCCAGCCTCAATTTGTCAATCATTCACTGCTCCTACTACAGTGTTCTGTGTTCATACGCAATTTTATCAACTAACATTTCGAAACGGTCTTTACAAACGATTTGTGGCCTAACTGAGCCTCTCTCGAACAAATGGATTCCAATTCTCCTATTTTTGCTGACAGTGGTAAAATACCGTATCGAAAATGTTGGTCCTCCGCTCGGTGGGAATTTTATCTGTAATGTAGAAATTTTATCTGTTCTCCCAGAACATCGATTTAAGATATTAACTTGTTATCCGTATATTTACTGTCCTTTATCCTTCGTGATCAGGGCGCGATCATTTTAGTTTCGTATCAATCTGAATGTTTAGTAATTATATAATTAGCCAATTATATATATCCTGTTACTTTTCCCAAGGAAAGAGTTGTAACTTTGAAGGACTGAAGTTTGATTGCCCTGTCATATAGCATTATACGTAATATGATTAAAGCTTTTGAAACATTGCAAATAAAGTTGTTACATGGCTTGATTGTTTTGTTGAAAAAGTCTTGTTTTATTTCGATCGATATTTGCATAATTGATAATAAACGATAATTCCGTCAACCTTAAATCTTCACTGTGTTTTTTAGAAATTATTCAGGCGGATCTTAACGCGTCCAAGCCACTAATCAAGTGGTCGTTCAAATATTATGTTACCAGTCAGACTAAGGGGCAGGGGTTTGGCCATGATAACGTAATAAAATTTTGTCCAAAATCTCACAGTGCTATGTGCTAGCAATTTTGAATTTTGTTTTTAATTCCCACATTTGGTCGATTTCCTTAGGGGTCGTTCACATATGACTTCATCACCTAGGGGGAGGGGGTTTCCAAATTATGACGATGGGGGTTTGTATTTCACCAGATTTCTGAATCAGAACTGTAACTTGAAAATTTTCCTTCTGATTTTATAAAAATTTGCTACACGTTGCATAGCCCTGCTAACAGGGGCAAAAGATTGTCGCGGTGGGTGCGGAATCGCGATATTTGGCGTTAACCGCGACAAATCGCGATATTTGGCATTTGCCGCGACAGATCGCGATCATCTTATTTTTCTGCGATAAGTCGCGATTTTCACTATTTTCCGCGTCAGACCGCGATTTCATTCACTCTTAGCAGTCAAATTCCAGGGATTCCAGTCGTTATAAAAGTTGACCAGTCGTTACAAAATTTGACCAGTCGTTACAAAAAGTTGACCAGTCGTTACAAAA
>JH153913.1:227671-240171 GCA_000226015.1 Mnemiopsis leidyi | reverse complement strand
CTCTCCCTCCTCTCCCTCCTCTCCCTCCTCTCCCTCCTCTCCCTCCTCTCCCTCCTCTCCCTCCTCTCCCTCCTCTCCCTCCTCTCCCTCCTCTCCCTCCTCTCCCTCCTCTCCCTTCTCTCCCATGGAATGTAGGTATTTCATTCACTAAGTTTTGAATAATTACATACTATATTATAGTCAAATCGGTTGAGCAGTTTCATTCTTAGACATGGTATTCCAATTACTCAATGAGCTAATAGAAGGTTCACTTACACTAATTGAGAGCACCATAATAGGTCGCATGTAATCACTCATTGCCGGTAATTTATATCCCTTCCTGAGTGCCTTAATGCCTCTATGCACTTGAGCTAAGCTTATATCTACCCTTATCCAAAACGCATATTCATACGTTATGAAGTTTAATTTAAGCCAAATGTTACAAGTTTTACAACTAATGAAAAATATTTGATTGTTTTTCCTCATTTTTAAGTTGGATATCCTAAAGGCAGTTTTTTGATGAGCATCACACTAAAATCTTACCAGAAGATACACATATAAATCTAACAGACAACGTTAGTTATAATTACGCTGTTATTACATTCGTTAAAAAATAGACCACAAAATGGTATACTCAGAATTGTGAAGCTATAAGATTTACCAATGGCTTTAAATAATGCATACCAACTTGCAATACAGTTAATTTCGGATCTGATAGAGCTGATACTGTTAATAGTCTGTACCATCATAATAAACTAAAGGACGTTTAATAATCAGACCTGTAAAGAATGCACTCCCCAACATTCTTTAAATCCTCCCTGTATCTCTATATATCTCCCTCCTCTAATTTTCAATCTCTCCAACATAAGCATGCAGACACAGACTTTAACCCTTCCTCTATTTCAATACCCAGCAATGATTTGGCGATATTTTACAACAACTAAATTTAGACCAATCGGAGGCCACCGTTTGGCCCACGTGACGTTTCGTTACATGGCAACGACCTTGCTTAAACCGCACATAAAAGGTTAACTACAGTGCCTAACTTTCTTCTCCTGTTGGTTCATTTCCCCCTGCGACTGTCCGGTTATAGGAGAGCTGGAGTCACGTGATAGGAGAGCTGGGGTCACGTGACCTGATAATGAGGTGGAAGAGAGATTGAGACTGTAGCAGAGAAGCTCGAATAGGAGAGAGAGAGAAGAGAGAGAGAAGAGAGAGAGATCCCTGTGAAAAGTTATAACTTAATGGATGTTACTCTACATACGACCTTAGAAGATTCTGTGCGAAACCGTAGATAATTGAACACATAAGATACAGAAGTAACTTAGGGACAGATTATTATTGACCCTTTCGCGCTTCACAGCGAGACTTTTTACGTCTCAATTCCCAGCAGAAAATAAAATTAGGACTGCGGAAGTATCACTTATTAATAGTATCTTAACGCACGAATTAGGTTTCAAGACCTTACAAGATCCGTTAATAACTTTAACAGTTAAGTCTAGACAAAATCTACCCCTCGATCTACTCAAATCCTTGTGTTCTATTTATAGCAACAAATAACATTTAAAGACCAGCATGCTCATCTTAAGTGATCAAAACTGATTCAAAAAATTTTTCATTGTATTTCGTTGTCCAAGAAATTATGGCTCTAAGCAGTAATCAATGAAGTGGTCAAAATGCTAATATACGGTTATTCAACTTCAAATATTTGCAGATACGACTCTCCTCTACAAATATTTAAATTTTTCATTTTTGAGGTTTTCTTATACAATATATGTGCATGGAAAGCTCCAGATCGATATAAGTCATCTACTCTAATCAACACTGACTCAGGAGATTGTACAAAGCACTAGTTTGATATATCTCGTGCTTGATAAAGCAATTCCCGGGACAGTACGGTAATTACCGGCGTATCATCCAGCTCTAGAGATACTTGCTATACGCTGAGGTAGAGATACTTGCTATACGCTGAGGTAAATATGCTTGCTACAAAAACAGCACTAGCCTTCAATGAGACTGTCTCGATCAAGGGGGTTTAAACGGTGCTTGTGTGTATGAGACAACGGCAAAATCTGTAGATTTTAGCCGTCTTAATACTTATACGGCGCAAAGACTTATATAAAAGAATTACATTAATGTTACAAGAATAACATATGTAGGACTTCACTTTTCAAGACTTGCTATAAGGCTGAATTAGGAAGGCCATCTTAACATGGATATTTAAAACAATGTCACTGTATATGATGTCTTTTCTAATTATTGCTGTCATACAATGTTAACCAATTGATGGATACTACAAAAATCAATTTCGTAGATGTGCAAATATTTTTTCAGATACTTCAACTTCACTTTATTTTACATTTTTAGAAGAAGCAGTCTCTCTATTACAGTATCAAACCGTATTTACGAGATATCCACTTATAAACATATTACATAATATTTTACACTGCATGTTTTATTGATTACCATGTCTATTATAACCTTAAAAGTATCTTAGTTTGACTGAAGACTGATAATAATACCAGCTTGAGAAACTATACCCTTCCCTAAAGTCAACCTCAGAGCAGGTAATTATTTACCTACTGTCTGATAAATGTCATCTATCTCTTCTGAGATAACACAGCTACGATCCAATACTTAAACTGACGCGACCCAATTCTACAGAAAAAGAAAAATAATTTCTTTTCTTGCGCCGTTAAACGTTTTGGTTTAGCGTAGGAGAATAGGACTTAGCAGCGTATTTACGGAGCTTTGTGATCATTTTGATCTTGAAATTAACTAAGGGTTAATTTTCAGAAACGGGAAGGGAGACAGTAACTGATTCTGCGAACTGACAAATTAACAATCATAGTTCCCAATATTCTGAGATAATGTAAAAGTACCTCAATGGATTAAAATAACTACAACTCTCCTCTCTACAAAATCTACGTTCCTCCTTACTCTTTGATTTTAGGGACAGGCAAAACAATTTAGTTGTTATCCTCTTGTGGGTCCCTTAGTAGGTTGTTTAGTAGGTCCTCAGGTGGGTCCTCAAGTTGGTCCTCTAGTGTGTCCCCTAGTTGGTCCTATAGTGGGTACTGGGTCCTTTATTAAGTTTATCAGTGGGTCCTCTCGTAGCTCATTTAGTGGATCGTCTTATAGTAGGTCCGTTACTGGATCATCTATTGGGTTATCTATTGGGTCCTTTAGTGGGCCCTTAGGTAAGTCCTCTTGTGGGTTCTCTAGTGGATTCTGTGGTGGGTCCTCTAATGGTCCATCTAGTGGGTTCTATACCACGACCAAGTCTCTCTAACAACTTCAACTGAGATTCTGTTATCACTACAACAAGACAAAAATTACAATGACTGACCTGAGTTATAGCACGTGCTGTAAAACAATGACCCCCCATCGCAGATCGGTGTATTTCTGTAGCTAACTGGTAACATTTCAGCGCCTGAGTTATAAAGTTTTAGTTTGAATCTAGTTAAAGCATCAGTACTAGTTAGTTAAAACATTAATTCAAACTTGAGGAGCTTTTATAATAAAGTAAGAAGAATCAGCGTTTGTACAGTAAATAATCTACAAATCATTCCGAAGATGTAATAAGCAACAGACGATGTCGTGGAGTTAGCAATCATGAAGAATAAACCGTAACTCCTAAAATTTATATCAGAAACACGTGATTTAGTAATACTGTCTGACAGTGAAATCTAACAAGATACACTTCATAAGTTGTTTTCTTTCAGCTAGTATCAATTCATTCATTGTTCCTCCGTATTCTGAATTCTTGTAGAAGATTTAAGATTTTTAATGTCCATTAGGAAAGGCGTTTTGTCACAAGTCGTCTATATCACGTGACAGTGTTGCTCGGCATTCATTGGTCGTGTCTGACTTCTCAAGTTACAAGCTATAATCAATTGTAATCACACCTCAAAACTGTTTTTCGTTTTTGAGATAAGTTAACATAAATATGTGCGGCGAGAAGACGTTATTGAAGAGAATCTTCCTAAGACATAAAAAACCCAAGTTTTTGTTTCAAGAACGTCCATCAGATACGTGAGTAAATGTTCATGCGGTATTGTAGCTAGTATTGTTCTTTCTATTTTTACTATCGATTTGGTACTCTATTACTGCCCCTTTGTGTAACTGCTATATCTCACTTATTTGTCCTACGTTGTTTGAAGGAGATTTGTGATTTAAGTTGACTATCTATTAAGGGGTAAATCTCTCATTAACACAGTATTTATTGACTGACAACATTTCTTCCTTCCTCATTTTTACCAGAAACAAAAATCAATTATTGATTTTGCTTTAAGTTTACAGCGATTCATTAATACAATACTTATGCTAGGCCAACTAAGATTATTTTCACTGCTTGTAATAATGAGATTAAATGTTCATTGTCATCTGTCTTGCAATTATACGCTCCAATTTTGAAGATTGCAAGTTTTCAAATGCTAAAACGCTAAGCTTTTTACGGTCCAAATACAGCCAATTCAATTGGTAACTATCCAACGAGTGACGACCATCCTCTTTTCACGGCTTTAATCAAGCTTAAAGCAGCCAGCTCACATGTGAAGTTCAAGGCCACATTTTATAGTTACAAAATGTAGTGTAACACGTGACGTGAACTATGAACTATGAAATGGCAGTGACAATTCCAAGGCAGTACAAATCCTTTAAATGGACAGGCAGTTTCATTATTAGACTGCGTCGTAAAGAACTATCGGGTTAATAATGACCAGCTATGTGATTCAGACTGCAAATCAATCATCATAAGACACGACAGAAAGGAAATTGGATCCATGATTCGCGGTCCCGGGCCCCAGTGCAACCAACTAAGCAATAATTCAAGCAATAATTTCAGGGACAAATCAAGCAACTCGGAAGACTCAGGCGACTCGGAACTGGTGCTATACGAAAAGACAGAGAGGACAGAAATTCTGGCGGGTCTGAAAAAGCGGACTGTTGTTTCGAGCGAGGAGGAGCGTCTTATTGACGTGGGTTTGACGTCAGGAAGCCTTTCCGAGACGTCCTGCGTCAAAGTAGACCGAAATTATCTCAATTAATGACTCTAACGAAGATAGAAGGAGGACGAGGTATTTTTGGCGGGAAACTTTTCGTTGGAATTGTAGCGATACAACTCGCATATTCGATAAAATTTGGAGATTTTTCGCACAATGCAACTGCTAGCTAAACAAGAAGAATCAGTATTTTTATCAAAAAACCCGAACCGTCAAAACTCCACCAAAACTTAAGCTATGTTGATAAGGATCAATTAAACAATCGTGACGTCAGTAGGACTTGCAGAGCGAGGATCAGCCTGGCACCTGCGTAAAGTAAATCTCACTGATGTTCGACTAAAAGTCGGGCGTTTTAACGGAAATACGACCTAGATCTGCTAGTGTAAGCATCATGGAACGAAGGACTTATTAATTTGTTCTGGAGCAGCAAAGTTACATTTTTGTTAATCAAAAGCAATAATATTTATTCCACTGCCTTTTTACTTGGAATTTTAGCTTTATTTATTCTACGATGGGTACAATCATCATCAATAGTAAAATAGTGTTCAATTCGGGCAGAATAACACGACTTCGGACAAGAGTTCGTTTTGGACAAGACTTCCTTACGGACAAGAGTTCGTTTCGGACAAGAGTCCGCCTCGGACAATAATTCTTTAACAATAAAAAATATCAAAAACCCCAATGTATGTATATTTTCCAAATATAGGTATTAACCTGGTTGTATTCTGCACTGAAGTTGATGTTCAACATGTCGTCATGGTACTGAGCGAGAGTCTGGACACAGATTCCCATATAAGGGTGATGTCCGAGCTGGTCCTCCAGTACCTCGTGTGCTCTCTCCACGTAGTCCAGCCCTTCCAACCCTGCCGGAGGGAGGTGTTATTAGTGGGGAGGTGGTGTAAGTCTGTTTGTAAGAAAGGGGCAGGTGGTGTAAGTCTGTTTGTTAGAAAGGGGGAGGTGGTGTAAGTCTGTTTGTTAGAAAGGGGGAGGTGGTGTAAGTCTGTTTGTTAGAAAGGGGGGATGGTTTAAGTCCCGCTTGTTCCTATAAATATAAACTAGAACACAGCCCCGCTATCCCGATAACAGACTGCTTTATTCTTGGTGAGCTGGGCTATTATTGCGGTATGATATCATGGATGTCTCTAGATGATAAATCGTTTAAAGTCTGTTATATCGCTAAGTTGTCAGACGGCATCAAAGCATCAAGATTGCCGACTAGTGTCGGAAATAAGAAATTGAAGGGACTAGGTGAGGGTATGTAATCTTGAGAGATGACTTATGAGGTGAGGCTAAGGTTAGTCATAGCTATCGTGAAAATAGTGGGAAAAATTTCCTGCGTCATTGTTGTATACGAAGTTAAACCAAAACCTAGTAAATCTTTATGAATAAAAAGCAACAAATTAACGGCATTGAAACTTAAGTATCTAACTTAGATTGGGTATTTATTAAGTAAAGAAAAACAAAACATTCCATACTAAGAGCTGTATCCTCGTACAAACTCCTGTAAGCTATCCCAATGTGTAGTCTTCCTAGCGCAGTTTCCAGGGAGTTTGTTCCGAACAAGTTTCGTGTCATCACCAGCGCTTCCGTCATCTTTATCAGTCCGCCTGAGAGAGTTTGTTCATCAGTCCGCCTGAGAGTGTTTGTTTATCAGTCCGCCTGAGAGTGTTTGTTTATCAGTCCGTCTTTAAGTGTTTGTTTATCAGTCCGTCTGAGAGTGTTTGTTTATCAGTCCGTCTGAGTGTTTGTTTATCAGTCCACCTGAGAGTGTTTGTTTATCAGTCCGCTTGAGAGTGATAGTTTATCCGTCCACCTGTGAGTGTTTGTTTATCAGTCCATCAAAGGGGGTTTTGTGACGTAAGTCCATTAATCTACAAAGTTTGGATACAGATTTCGTGATCATTACAGAAAATAAGAGCTCGCTCTAGCTCTATAGTCTTAAAGTAACTATTTACTCATGTGATATTTTAGAATTACTCACAGAGTGATTTTACTTATTTAAAACAGTCTACAGTCATTACGCACTGCGGCTCTTCAGTTTCAGACCTTAAATATCTAAGCCAAACAGCAGAGCAATGTAACTCGACCATTATTTGACCTATTCCAGCTTGTTACATAATTCTACTGAAAACGGCCGAGCGATATAATCAAGATATTAATATCCCAACCGCGAACTTGAATATTTAACATGGTAGAAACTGACGTGACTTCAAAGTTCGATCCTAAATGAGGTCGCATCATTGGCCGGAAGATTTAAAGACAAGAAAGTAAGTTAGTCTAGCCGCATGATCAGAATCTTCCCAAAATGGAGCTCACTGGTCAGTGACGCTCTACACAACAGTACTACATTATAGTATTCATATCTAACTCTCTATAATATTAATTCAGGATGAAAATTCTTATGAAAATCTTTTAGAATAAAGAAATTCATGCATAAAATTTTCATCAATTTCCGTCAAAATACTTATAATGAATATGCCTAAAACTTTAGACGGTACCTCTAAAAACTTCAAATTCATAGATCATATCTAAGTTTCTGGTAAGATAGTTCAGAGATTTGGAACTAAAGAACCTTTCCATCCTGTCACATAAGTCTACTTAATCTTATTAACGTCAGCATAAGTCATGGGATTAACACATTCACATAACCATAAACCGCTAATTCACCCCAAAACCCGTTCAGATCACGTCAAGGAAGAGCTGGAGCAGACAATCACTTTTCTGAGAAACTCAGGAGATGACGTGACCATGTCACTGTCGGACAGTCACGACGTCCCGCAGCTCCAGCTAAAGGCATGCAATATCCGTAACATATACTAATCCACCATGACATAATGCACGAGACTCACTCTATCTCGGACTGCCAAGTGTCAGAGCAGTTAGCCACTTGTCGTGACGGGACCGTGGTAGTTGGGGTGAGGGCCAATACGCACCGCGACATCGTGTCAATTGTTGTGTGAGTGTCAGCACTGGAATTTGTCAAAACAAATTCTTTGAGAGACGGAGGTGGATTGGAGCGCTGGATATGAATGTGTGAACGTTTTTGTGGCTGAGTGGTGAGAGAATATTATAGTCTACCTATAGACAAACTGTTCCTCTATTGGCGGGTTCGAGGAAATGACGGAATTTACGCTCAAAATTCGATGTTATGAACGTTTAAGAATAAGGGCAGCCAAATCAGCTTTCATTTTTGAGCAGGTAGAAAATTTAATAAATTCTTAGTAAAGCGACATAATGCGTTAATTCATTTTCACACGTATCAACTATCATTTATCCCAAGCGAATTTATAGTTTGAAATCAATTAACTTTCACCTTTTCAATAAACTTAATTCCAACACAAACTTACTTTCTCTTTCACTGATCTTGTTACAGTCACACAAACTTAATTCCAACACAAACTTACTTTCTCTTTCACTGATCTTGTTACAGTCACACAAAGCGACGCTAAACCCAAACAGGTGTTTTATACAGTTGTAGAGGTCTTGCTCCGCGATAAAGTCCTGTTTCACAATCACCAGCGCGTTCTTCAGGTGCCTGAAAAGAAGGGGTTCAGTCCTAAACAATTTGACGCTGCAGTTTAGCAAAATTAGCGCACGAACAAAATTACCGATAACATCTCTCGATAAAATATGCGGAGTTGATTAGGATTAAAGACGGCTTATGTCATTCTAGGTACCTACGCATCGAGACAACATTTAGGGCAAGAAACAATTAATCCCTTTACTTTCCCACACATGAATGTAAGCTTAACACCATTCCTATTTCAAGTAAATCACTCCAACTGAGACAGATTCAAACCTCTGGGCTTCAAAGCAATCTCCACCGTAGATCATGAGCTGTCCCAGACAGAGAAGCATATACGCCTCAGCCAATTTATTATCTACACTCCTCGCCCCTGAGGAGTGAAATGGTTATTTAACAAGTTCTGCTTGCAGGACTCCTCCCTTCTTTTGTACCCACTGACTTTTACAATTTAATGGTACTGATAGAAATTTCGTCGTAAGTAATCGTCTCATGAATAGAACAACGAGGAAAACATGAGGTGTATTTTTACTTACCAGCGACCATCTGACTGTACCACTTGAGACCATCACAATATGGTAACATGGAGTAGATTATATCGAAGGAGATGTGGGCCATAGCTGCTACACGTTCGAAACCGATATCAAGCCCAGAGCCTTGTGCCACCTGCGCAAAAAAGGTATCTTTAGGTTTCAAAAAGTTCGAAGAGATGAATCAGAAAGAAAAAGGTTGTTCCTGAGATTTCAGTTGGTTCGAATAAATTGAACCAAAAATCCACATCAAGAAATTGCAAAAAAAGAAGATAGAACGTGTGATAATGTGTCATAGATCGAAAAGTCACCTTCAGACACTCGTAGAGAACTAGCTTAAATCGCGACTCCTGTCTTCTGAATATGTTGAGAGCTTTTCCGTAGTCAATAGACATGTAAAGGTCATTGAGGTTCTCGAGCCAGCACATGAACTCCAAGCAAACCTGCAAATAAAGTATATCTTAAGTAGAACTATGATCTGGGACAATGGACATACATAGCAGTCAACAAAACAAAAAATAATTAAATTCTTGCCAGAATTTATGTCAACCAGGAACCCTATCTATCGTGCACAACAACTACATTTCGTTAACTCTGCAACTTCCCACCTCCTTATTAAGGACGTGAGTTCCCTCCACCTTCACCAGGTTCTTGTGGTCGGGTATTATGTTACTGATATCACAGAGCAGAGTGTTGGGAGTGAACGACAAGTACTTTCTGTCTATCTCCTTTATTATGTCTTCACTGGCAACACTTATTTCGTCTATGTCGTGTTCCCGGGGATCTGGAAATAGCATCTGATTGATTTGGTTGTTTTCTGAAATAATGATAAGCAAGTAGAGGATTCAACAGTTCGTTTATAACGTGAAAAGTGTGTGATGAGATATAAAGTTAGATTCGTTCATCCTGAAAAAAAAAACTTCTTACCACAAGCTTTAGAAAGTTCTCCCTCCCCCTCAGTTACTTCGTCTAAAGTAAGTGAAATGACATCGCTCCCAGCTGCAAAGTCCACCTTTTTGTCCTTGTTGGGAATAGGTCGCTCTCTTGGGGTAATGTCTTCATCTGAGGATGCAGAGTCTCGGATACTGTAGGTGGCTAGGGGTGATAGTTTCCCTTTTTCTACTGGTGATTCAGCTGAGGAAAAAACAGAAAATAAGATTGGGTGCCGGATAAAAGAAGGAAGAAACATCGATTTATGTTCCAACAAAATACGATGCTCACCAAAAAAGTACAAGTACTCTAAAAAGATAAATCTTTCCAAAGATTGAAGATTTCATCAAAAAAATTTTGTCCAAAAAACCATCACTCACCTGGTGTTATTTTGCTATCAGAGAGCCTGTTTTCACTTATAGACGTGCACATTGTTCCTTCGTCCTTCACATAAGTTCGTTGATCGATATCAGGCAACAAGATTGGCGAGGATTCTAGATGACTATTGAAAGATGGATGAGATATTCCTGAAGGTTGTTCACTTTCCTCTCCGTGTCTATGTGAGCAATATGTTGCTGTGAGAGGGGTATCTTTTGGAACAAGGTATCCCTTGTGTGAATCGTTGTCGTCAAAGAACATGTCCCGAAGAGATTGTAAACCTGAGCTTACAGAAACTGAGACGAGCTCGTTTGTATCAATGACTGATGACATTTCTTCTGTTTCTGGAAAAACGTTTTTATGTGAAGGGGTGGTCTCAGCCCGAGCAAATGTCGTATAAGAAGAGCTGTGCTGCTTAGCAGGAGCTTTTCTTCGACTTCGACTGGAGGCTTTCGTAGAACTTCGTTGGTACTCATTGAAAGACGATTTTGACTGAGTATGTTCGTCAGGAGCAGACCTTGTCTTTGTAGTCGGGGTTTGAGAAAGCACTTTGCGATCTGAAGTTGATCTAGAAGTTTTGGAATGACTTCTACTGCTCCGAGATGATTGTCTGTGACTACGAGATTGTAAAACTGGTGTTGGGGTTTTGTCAGCTGATCTTTCACATGAATGGTCTTGCTTTGGGCTGTTTTTACTTGAGTGCTTACTTTTGCTCCGACTTTTGCTTTCAGCACTATCATGGTGGCTTGACTTGTTGCTTTTCTTTGAGGCACTATCACTTTGTTTTTCAGACTTGGCATCCTCTTTATTGAAACTTTCTGGTTTTTGGTCTTGCAGAGTGGAAGGATCTGCAGCAGGTTCGGCAGATTTTTCCTCTTTAGCCGTTTCAGGTTGGGAGGGCTTGGGAGGGGTTTTGGTGTTTGACTCCTCTGCTGATGGTGCAACTGGTTTAGGAGCCTCTGGAGGAGGAGCAGCTTCTTTCGAAAGTGCTGGTGTTTTCTCAGCAGGACTGGAATCTTTTTTAGGTGTTGGTACATCTGGCTTGGTTACAGTACTCTCTTTTTTTGATTCTGCACTGGGATCCTTTTTTGGGGTATTTGGGGCTGGATCTGGTTTTGCTGGTTCAGGAGGTGCTTGGTCTTCAGTGGGTATAGCTTCTTCATATTCAGCTATGGAGTCCATCTCTTCAATGTCGACTTCAGTGTCGTTTTCTGTAGACACCGAAACTTTAGATCCGTCTCCACCAACATCTCCCAAATCATCCCCTATATCCTCAGACTGACTATCAGACATAACCTGCAAAATAATAACTGTAAATTGAAGTTCAAGGTAACATGTTGGATTGCTGTATGTGGAAGTTGTATGTAAACATGGCAGCACAAAGTTCTATTGCAAACTTATTTATGAAATTTTGGATGCTGGTCCACACCCTTTGATAATTTAGGATACAAATTTTCTCAGTTAATGCTTTAATTAACGAGGCAGAGGAGCCATTCAACTTGAACTTTGAAGTAAATCAGCCGCCAGATAGAGATTTTAATTTGCTCTGTATCTAAGATCACTTGAACTTCACAAATCTTCAGGCGTACAAGCACACCTTCGTTCCCATAAAATGCCCTGGACTCCTGGTTGTTACAGGTATTTTCATAAGGCCAAGGAGTCAAGCCTTAAGTTTGGTAATTGGTCCAGATTTTAGCTGTGGATTATCAGTTCAAGTCCTGTATTAAAGTGAGTGTCTCTGACCTACTCCTTACACCACTCTGTCTTTTTTCTATTTAACACTAATTTTACTTCAAGGTATCCAACAGCCACGTGGTTACAAATGTAACCGGCCAATTACAGAAACTGAAGGATCTCAAGGCCAGCAACCAGTGGCCACCCCCCTGAATGAAATTAGCTGCCCCCTTTCTGAAGCCGGCCCACTACACTCGCTTAAATTTGTCTGTGGAGGCACGATTAATGGGCTGGTGGTGTAGTGGTTTCCTACTCGGCTCCCACGCTGGAGGTCGGGGGTTCAAATCCTGTATCCGCCAGTCCTAGAGAAGTGCGCTAAGGGCATTTGCCTATGCAACCTTCTTCGGTCGACTCAGCCAAATGATCGGGAAACCGTGATTGAGGGTTAAATGAGTAGCTGCCCATTGCAGCGAAGTCTCAGGC
>JH153913.1:192438-214459 GCA_000226015.1 Mnemiopsis leidyi | reverse complement strand
TTATAAGCAGATTGTTCGTTTACATGATTTAAATCGTTCATCATATTCATTATGAGAATTTTGGAACCACTTAATTAGTTGAACGTCCTATAGAATCTAGGATCTTCTCATATTAGACGGTATCGGGCTGAAGTGTGTAGGAATGGAGAAGTATCCTGCCGTGCAGGCATGGCACCTCGTGCTTGTAGACCCCTTCCCGTACAGAAAAATATTGTTATAACTTAGCGCTTGCGCGTCTTAAGACGCGCGAGGCTGGGACGTAATGTATCAGACCCTCTATTCGCTTCGAATGAGAGTCGGACGAAGTCAGACAATTACTTGGGGACCTCAGGCTAATCGTTGCTTTGGGGAACGTGAAGCCGCGCATCGCCCGGTAATACTAAATGGAGTGAAAAGAGTTTCTATTATCAACTTGTAGGTTAATAACCTACTGTCGCGGCCATCACGCGCTGTTACGCATTTCTGGCCTGGCGAAAAAATTCTACTAGACACGCATCGCCCGTTGATTATCAACAATTTCTGAGTTGCTACAGGTTGCATAGCCCTGCGGCAGCCTCCGGCAAGCGCGAAGTGCGCGGCGGCGTGGACGCGGACGGAGGGCTTCGCGCCGCGCGCGGTTGACGAGATGATATCCGTTTAACTTTCGCAAGGAGCAGCAAGCTGCGTGCCGCGCGCGAGTCGGGTAACACTTGTCAGACGTTGCCTGACCTGCTGCAGCGAAGCGGCAGCCCCCGCGCGCAAAGCTGCCGCCCCGTAGAAAATTTGATTTGAAAATTGAAAATGGGCCGCAACGCAAGGCAAGGTAACACCTCGACAACTGACAACGCGCGCGGGGGCTACCATCAACGGGCGATGCGCGTCTAGAATTTCTTCGAAATTCGCCAGGTCAGAAATGCGTCGCCAGGCCAGAAATGCGTGACAGCGCGTGATGGCCGCGACAGTAGGTTATCAACCTACAAGGGCTACCACTTATCAGCAACAGTTATTTAACAGAAGCCCGTTTCGCGCGAAAGCACCTGGTTAGATCTAGATAAACGGCCGACGCGCAGGTTATAAAACAATTTTTTACAAAATAACAAATAAACCTTATACAACCCTGACGTAGTTTCATAATTATTCACCTTGCTAAACACGTATACCCCATGTGCGAGCTTAAATAGCTTAGCGCGAAATTGAGATGGACGCGCGTCGCAAAAGCTCACACAGCGTCCCACGATAGGGCGCGCGCAGCGCGAGCCACCGGGCTATGTTGGCTTACTGGCTTAGCAGCAAAAGCTCACATACGATAGGGCGCGCTCAGCGCGAGCCACAGAGCTATGCAATGTCGGCTTAGCAGGAGCTGGTGTTGTTAACTGCAAACTAATAAAACTGAAGCACTGTGCGCCCGTCCTTATTTCACCCTATTTCGCGCTAAACTTGCACAGACTCACCCAGAGATATTCGTGTATAGCAAAAGCTTTGCTCTAACCAGAGCCGCGCCCTTTGCGGCGCGCGCGATGTAAGCACCTGGTTAGGCCTAGGTGAAGCAAAAGCTGGACCTGGTGACCTTTCATAATTTGCCGCTGCAGCCACTCTTGCATACATATAGGCTATACTGGCTTAGCGCTTAACAACTGCCACGCAACTGTTTTTGATGCAAATCGACTTAGTTCAATTCAGAATTACTTGTCGAGATGTTACCCGACCCGCGCGCGGCTCGCAGTTTTCTGCTCTCCTCGCGTTAGAACGTTAGACGGATATCATCTCGTCAAAGAATTACAAGCAAACTCATCAACTTGTAAAGTTTGGAAGACTTAATTTTACAAATTTATTCAATTCGTCTGGAACAATTTTGTTGTTACTTCATACTTCGTGGATTTTATCCGTAGAGCCGGAAAGGTCATCAATTGTCCGACCACCATGATGGTTAATAGTCAACCAATGCGTTTGTCTAATGCAGCTCTAGCCAGCTACCTGAAGATTTTTCATTATCAAAGCAAAAAGTAAGAAAACCAGCTTTAAATGTATCAAAGGATTTAGCAGACTTAATTTCTGAAGGATCTTTGTTCCATAGGAATGATCAATCATACAAGGACTTGTCTCAGCCGGTCGGCAGCAGGGCTATGCAACGTGTAGCAAACAAGGACTTGTTGCAAACACTAAACAGTACTTGTCTTTGACAATGAAGCGATGACTGCTACTGTACCGTGTCTTGGAGTTTCTTTGAACTTAGTGTCACAGCAATTTGAAACAGCATGGTGGAGAATCTACCATGTCATCTCGATAGTTTACTTTTTCCGCCTCCATCAAAGTGACACAATTTTCAGTTCCTTAAGTTTTTCCCAAAAATTGAGTTGTTGCAGACCACCTACAAGGTTTTTGAATGTTCTTTGGACTCCCCAAATTAACTAGATCTCTGGCACCTTGTCAATAATTTTTGTCATTAGAAGGGCATTTCATAAGACTGAAAATATCGGTGTTTGCAATGCCAATTAATGCAAAACATATAATGCTACAATGCTAAATGGCAAGGTCTCCGCCATTCAATCTTAAGATTTTTGATCTAAACTATGTTATGTCGAATCAGCTTTTACAATTTGACATTGCAAAACATTGAAGGCACATGCATGCTGCACCTTTCGATTTAGATCTCCTATTATTCTGCTGGCACTAATTCGTGAGCCCGGCAAGGTAACCTGAAAATTTGAAGTAAAACCGTATAAAGGAATCGGAGTTACATCGCTTCAAAGTTTTAAAAATTTATAGCGTTTTAGCACATGCAAACTTTGTGTGCTTGTAGCAAATGCAAATCACGTCAAAACATTGTCAAACCCAGTGAACTTGTAGCGCGCTTCCATAAGAACAAGCATGCCAATTTTAGAGTGGGCTGACCTAAGCACTTGAAACTGTGTTATTTTCAACTTCGTAGACATTATGGCGTCATTGTGGGTAGATTCATGTAGCCATGTTACCTGTGATTACACATAATTCATAAGCATCAATTTCATGAGCGCCAACCACCATCACAATTTACGTGTTAAGGTTGCTAACGAACTGTCCAATGCTGGGCCTTTCTGCATTAGCGCAATAATATTCATACATAATAAATTCATTACGGCCAATTTTTTATTAATATAAAAATTAATGGTACCAGTTTCCAGATTCCGTGGGTACATCTGAGGTACCCACTAACCCTCAGGAGCCGCCCCTGAATATAACTTGGCTAAAAACAAATTTGCGATTTTTGTATTTAATAACTTCACTATTTATTTTGAATTTTGGCCATTTTTGTGGTCTGCCGGGTGGTGTAGTTATAGTGGTACTAGCACCAGTGGCGTAACGTTGTAGGTCTAGCCAATATGGCGCCCCTCGGTGATGAAAATGCGCCCCTAAGTGGCGCCCCTGGTGTAAGGCCTTACTGGGAGCAATTTGTGAAAAAATGGCCGAAAAATCTGAATAAATAGTGAAGTTATTAAACCAACGCGCGATTTTGCTAGTCGCGCAATTAATCTTGCAAAATTGTCCCATATTTTTACGACGATTTGGCGCCCCCTAAGGACGGCGCCCCCTGGCGTAGCCTGGGGGGCCGGGGCATCGTAACGCTGCTGACTAGCACTGGCTTCCCACGCCAAAGACCGGGTGTTCGAGGCAGGCAGTCCAGGCCACCAAGCTGTGATTGGTACAGGATTTATCCTGGAATTTAATCTCGGAGGATATCAGTGACGCGAATCCCACTTCGGTGTTATGTCTATTCCATTCAGAATGAGTTTGAACTTGCATATCAGGTGATAATGAATTCTGCTTGGTACTCACCAGCTCCTTAACATGTCCGTACACGGAATATTTCGGAAGTTGTACGAGTTAATTTTTTTTGGCAATTTTTCAAGAATTGTAGCCAGTTAGTCCCTGAACCAGGGATGCCAAATGGGGGCAACTTTTTGTTGACGAAGAGCAACTGATCAGCCAGGCCCAAAATGTTGCTGCTGATGACACAGGATTCAATGGAAATTTTTGATCTGCTGTATTGTACCAACTTTCACAGTTTATGCCAGTCTTATGATAATATTAATGTAAATTTAAGATGTCACAAAGTAGTGAGTTGGAAGAAGGAGAACATCCAAAATCAGAAGAACCTAGTCCCTTAATCAAAAATGAAGAAGAAAACAATCATAATCACAAGTTGTACACTCGTGGTGTTGGTGCATTGTTGGATGGAATCATGCAAGATTCCGAAAATGACAGAAGTCCAGAGACTCCAAAGTTAAGAGGAAAGGAGATAGACACTATCTCCTTGAATAAAACACCTATTCTGTCATTCAGGTAAAAATAACTGCCTTTTTATGGTAACAATTGATCATGAGTTTAAGGAAAGTGGTGAGGTAGCATTTCCAACATATTGTATAGAAAATAAATAATAAGTAAAAATCAAATTTTACACGGCAATACACAAAGAGGTGGTAAATAATTCAATAAGCTGTGACGGATGTAACAAATCAGAATTTTTCTGTTTGTAGTACAACCTGGTAAAACCTTAATCACAATATGAGACATAATGATAAATTAATATAAATAGGCAACAATATTAATAGACCTAAAAGTGAACTAAACTGTTAAGATATCTTCGTTTTCTTTTGGGGAATTTGGCACTTTTATATGGAAACGGACTGACCTCGGAACTTGGACTTGATTTACTTTAATTTTTCCTTTTAATCTGACATTACACCATGTAATAAAGATTCTATATTTGTAATTCTTGTAATTCTTGTAATTCTTGTAATTCTATCTGAACAGTAAACTGTGAAAATTGTAAACCCTTGGGAACACGATGGTATGTACAAATTAAATTGATAAAATATTAGGTAAGACCATCTACAATAATATATTAATGCGTGTCTGATTTAATGCTGTAACAGTAGGGATTGCAACCCCCCACAATAGATTTAAGATCATGTGCAGATGTGTTTTATCTAGTGATAGGGGAATTATTTTCAGTCCTGTTAACATGAGTTTTGAACCAAGATCAGACATAGCACCAAGAATAATTTCTATTGAAAAGCAGTTGGCAACAATAAGAAGCATGCAGCCCCAATCTTCTATCCATAAAGATGGCAAATTGGATGAAGATACCTTAGAGGGTATGATAAGAGAAAATTCAATCAATCTTCAAATGTCTTTGCCTTTACTCTTGATGCTCCAACATATTAGACTTTATAGTCTTTTAACCTTGCAGATGATGAAGAAATGGAGATTGAAGAGGAAAACAGTATTGAAGTGAAAAAAGATCTTTCACTTCTTGCTGTTAAAAGTGTCAAGTCCTTAGATTGTCCTCTGTGCACTGAACGGTTTCAACACCCACGGTTGCTACCTTGCTTGCACACTTTTTGCAGCTCATGCATTCAAAAGAGAGTGAGTCCACACTCATGTTATCTAAATTCTCCCTTTTGATTTTGTTAAATCCTTCTGTAGATCTTTGTTTGCCAGTTAAATTTTCGTTTTGTTTAAAAAGCACCTCTAATATGACTACCCACAGCCACTAAGATGATTCAAAATCAAAATGCCTGGTTTGACATACAATTCTCTTTTCAGATTACCGAAGATAATGCTGTGAGCTGCCCAATTTGCCTACGTTGTGTAAAACTTACCTTGCCAACAGTGGAATTATTACCAGTTAATGCTATTTTGGACAAACAAGTAAAACTTGTTGAGATGGGCGAAGAAAACAACCAGGAGAAGGCAAAAAATTGTAGCACCTGTGAGGAGATATCTCTTTTCTGGTTAGTCACTGCCAAAAAGATATTCATGCGTCTTTACATAATGATATATATCTCATCATAATATTGATATATGTTATGCATAATCATGGTCGTCGTACATGTGAACACTTGTTATGCTTTAAACTGTAAGAAGGAGCTGTGCAAGCTGCATAACAATTTAGATTTAATTTTTTGAGGTCATTCAAGAATTTATCTCGATCTTTCCAGGTGCATGGAATGTGAAACGAACTTTTGTGAGAAGTGCAAGAAAGTACACTTAAACATAAAAGCAGTCAGCGACCATAAGCTAATTGCCCATGATGAACTCAAGGAAAACATTGGTATCTCTTACTCTAAATCAGAATACTGTGTTCATCACAAAGAACATGTAATGAACTTGTATTGTGAGCCATGTGATGCTATAATCTGTCGGGACTGCACTTTGATCAACCATAAGAACCACAACTATGGCTTTGTTAAGGACTTCACTGCAGCTAAAAGAAGAAAATTGCTAGAGGAGGTATGCTACGTTCCATGCTAGGATATACTTTAAGTCGTTTTTGCCTATTGCCATTTTTCCTCATCTTTAACTTGTTTAACATCTGGATGTGTTTGTTGGTAAACTGTGCCCGCAATGCTACAGGTGGAAAGAGCTCGTACAAAAGTTGTGCCCTTAAAGCAGCTGATTGATGCTGTTGAGGAAGATATCAAAGAGTCCGAACATGATGAGAAAGTTAAAGCAGAAATCAAGGAAGCAACTGAGGCTGCAATTGCTCAGGTTTAAGATTCATTGCACTGGTGAAATTTCAAATTGCATGGTTGCACATAAGGAGCTTTCTATTCAAAAGTCATATAATTGACTTGTCTTACTACGATTTTTATAATGCCTCTCCCACAGATACGTGCACAAGAAAAGAGCCTCCTCGAAGAAATCACGACCAAAGCCAAATCTCGATCGGAGCAGTTGCGAGGAAAATACAAGGAACTCCGATATGCTGTAGACAGCTCACAGAGCTGCCTTGACTTCATTAGCTCACTTTTCTACCAAGGAACCATGAAGGATCTAGTAGCACTTGCGCCCTTGGTCAGCAATCGAGTAGCAGAAATCACAGCTTACCGACCAGAGATCGAGCTCAATAGGAGGATTCCAAAGTTCAAACTTCCCAATACCAAAACTGTCCCGTGTCTAGGCAGGGTGTATGGTTCTTTTGACTATCAGAACATCGGGGAACACCCACACTTGATTGGTGGCGAAGGAAAAAGTGAGAGTGAGATCTAGACTTTTATCCACATTCTAGAATCTTTCTCATCGAAACTGATTACTTAATTTCTGGAAATTTTTCGATAAATGGATTGTATTTCAGAAGAACGAAATTTCAAGTTTCCGACTGGAGTTGCTTTCCACCCCCTTGGTTATATTGTTGTTGTAGACAGAGATAACACTTTGCAGATATTCGAGAAAACGGGGGCTTTCCTCGAAGAACTGACTCAAGTATAGATTGTAGAAATTGACTTAATGCCTTTGCAATATTGTTGCTTGCTCATAAGATTACTGCGACAAAAGAAGAGGTAATAATCTTCAATGACCATCACCTATTGCACCATGCTAAGTATTTCCCTGTCTAGAAGAACACGGAGCACATCAGCAAACTAAAGAACCCTAACGGAGTGGCTGTCGATAAGTCTGGATACTTCTACGTTGCAGATAGTTCCAAATGTAGAATTGCTGTGTACAACCCAAGTAAGTAGAAGTAAATACCTGAGTTAGTAATAGTAATAACAAGTCAGGACAAGTAGTTAACGTTAGTAAAAGTAAGCAAAGCTAATACAAGTTACTACAAGTAAGTAAAAGTTACTACAACTAAGTACAAGTGACTACAAGTAACTACAAGTTAGTGCAGGTGTCGTGCTTCAATCCTGTTCAATGAAACTTACCGTATCAGGAGGTCTGTTCTCGCATGAGATCGGGGCTAAAGGAAGCAGTCTCCAGTCTCCCGTTCCAGGAACTACCCCCGAGTATCCTATCCCTTCAGACATAGCTAGTCCAGATCCTTCTCGCAAAGTCATCAAGGTGTGTATATCTCAGTTGAACTTAACTTCCCTTTTTTCTTTACTTTTTTTGCAACATGGGCTTTGTTTGTCGTGTATTTATGTAAGAGTCTGCTCGTGGCATAAACTGAAAAAGGTTATGTCTGTGATAAAGATACGTTCCACCTGTATTAACTTAAAGCTTGGTGAGATGTATATTTTTATAATTGATAAATGATCCGACATATTATACCATGTTCATTATCACAGGAAGATTACCATGACTACCGATCAAGAGACCGGGATTACCGAGGGAGGGATTCTAGAGATTATTATCGGGACTACAGAGACCACAGAGACCACAGAGACTATCGCGATCGTTAGTTTATCTTGAAATTCTAGTAGGCGGTCATCTCATGTGTCGAAAATAAATAATGACAACCCAAGAAGGCCAGAAACTAAGTAATTAAGGAGCAGGAAATAATTAAATAAGCTAGTAATTCAATGATTAAAAATCAAAATTTTGAACTTAAATTTTCTGACCTTCACACAACAAGCCATATCTTGATATATGCTAGTCTCCTCATATTCCACTACTCCAGGTGATTATCACCGTGACAGAAAGAGACGAGGGTACGACTCACACAGTCGAAGAGAAAGTCGAGACTCTTCTGAACCTAGACCGACTTATGAGGACTGTAAACGTGAACGTGGTGACTTCTCATATGACTCCAAGAGAGCGTGGGTGTTATTTTGTTACTTTTCTTGTCAAAATTTGGATAATATTCTGGATAGCTCTAAGTATCTTTATCTATTATATACTTTTCTAGATAAAACATTTTCCATGGAGCATTTTAGTACAAGTAACCGCTAAGCCTCAAGGAATATTAAAAATCCAAGTTAAATCACCTGTTAACATAGAATGACAAATAGAATTCTAGTTGTAACGTTTTTACAGGAGGAAAATACCAGTAAACGTGGAACTTAATGGACCACGAGGTGTCGATATAAGCAAGGATGGGCTGGTAGTGATAGCTGATACAACCAATCATTGTGTAAGTACAATACAGTGTAAGTACACGTGTGTAAGTACACGTGTGTAAGTACACGTGTGTAAGTACACGTGTGTAAGTACACGTGTGTAAGTACACGTGTGTAAGTACACGTGTGTAAGTACACGTGTGTAAGTACACGTGTGTAAGTACACGTGTGTAAGTACATGCGTACATGCGTACGTTGCTTTACTGGGTAGCTAACAAGTAACCCATCTTTTGGTTTCTTTCTTCACACATTGATACTCTGATTTCTGTACTATTTTGCATCCTTCAATTTCTTGAAAATGTCATCTGAAACTTATCATTTTGACTTGCTGATCTCACATTTTTCACGTTCTTGTCGATTCAGAACAATTTAAGAACACTTAGATGTCAAGGTTTAACTTGACATTGATCGTATCGAATTTCATTATCCGGTTGTTTGTCTTTTATACTCCGATATGTTTCTGTTGAAGTTGTCACATGAGACGGTCTTTTTGGGTTGTGACGTAATTCTTCTTGATCAGAACTTTCATCTGAAATTGCATATTTGCTTGTTAGTTGAGAATTTGCTCGGTTGTTAGCGTTACAGTTAGCGCCACAGTTGCCTGAAAGGTTTTGCACTCGAAGTTCATGCCTTCCACGTATCAGTAAAATCGTTTAGTTAAAGTTGGATTCAACCTAGAGAAGTATAAGTATTTACTAGGCACTTCGTGTTTACTTACTCGCATGAATAAGAATAGATGAATTGTGCCTCTTTATTTAACATTTAATATCTGATTGCTAACGACATTTTCATTCACCTATTTCATCATGATTACTAATAAGTATTCTAATCTATAGATAAAAGACGAAGATTCGTATGTAGCATGAGCTGTATCTGATTTGCTAAATTGCTTCTTTTTTCAACACGATTGTTCACAGCATCTCAGTCTGCATATTTCACACAGTATCACGTACTATAAACGTTGTATAACGTTAAATCACGTTCCATACACACGTGTACAGATCGCACCTACCACTACATCTACACTTCTAAAATCTACCCGATACTACATCTACACTTCTGAAATCTACCTTTCTGCTTACATTTTCAGACATCATGTTCTACAATTTTGGACATACGCGTGGCGGTGTAACAGAGCAAGGAGTCACTCTGACAGAAATGTGAAGGTGGAAAAAGCACTGATTTTTGTAACCTCTGTAGTCTGTCTCTCTGCTTTATGTCCTAAATAGATGTATAAAACAGTGAAATAAACAATGTCTCTGCTTTATGTCTACATTAAATGTATAAAACAGTGATTAACGATCTGGGTAGTGTTGCAGTTTGAGCTTTGTTTCTCGATACAACGTCCTGATTGTTTACTTGTCTCCCCTGTGTGTAGTCCAGCTACAAGCTTGTTTAGTTTGTATAGCTTGTATAGTTCGTTATTTGTAGCGATTAGTTCTCGTCCTCGAACTTGTATAGTTCGTTATTGCAGAAATTAGTTCTCGTCTTCGAACTTGGGTATTTTGTTATTGCAGCGATCAGTTCTCGTCTTCGAACTTGGGTATTTTGTTGTCGCTAAATTCGTTACTTGGCTGAATGTTATAGTGTCACTCTTTTAATTCCCTTGCTTTGTTACTTGCCTATTTTGATGCTATGATTTGCTCAGTTGCTTTATTGTTCTTCCTTTTGGGATCGTTTGTATAATTTACCTCGCATCTTCAAAGAAAACTTGCTTATTAGATATGTCTTCAATTTAAATAGTGCAGTGTAGAATTTGTTAGATTTGTTTACATAGATAGATTTGTTTACTTAGATATTACAAAATTATTGCTTGAATCCATGAAATGATTACTGATCCATCAAATAGATGCAGAGAGATGTTTAAATAAGATTATGACCACACACGTTTTACAGATAAAAGTGTTTACACGAGAAGGGAAATACGTCAGAACAATTGGAGAAGAAGGAGCCAGTTCTGGACAGGTATGTATTCTGTTCGTTAGCAGTGGGGAGGTGGTGTAAATCTGAAGTTCCGTGAAAGAGCGTTTGAATAAGTATTAAGGCAAAAAGGTCCAGATTACGGAGTAATCAGAATTTCCTTTGATCGTGTGACGAAGATTGCCAAAAAATCTAGAAAAGCTATCACGTGGAACCGAATTAAAGTCCGAGACCCGAAAAAATTGTTACGATACCTGGCAACTGATGGGTAATAACTATAAAAGTTATTTGGTTATTTGGTTAATACCTGACAACTAATTGACAATCCCTGCAGCTCAGAACACCAAGTGGAGTGTCACTAGACTCGCTGGATAACGTGTACGTTACAGACACAGAGTTACACCGCATCACCGCCTACACCATCACCGGCAAATATATCACCCACTTCGGGAAAAAGGTGAGGCAAATATATCACCCACTTCGGGGAAAAAGGTGAGGCAAATATATCACCCACTTCGGGAAAAAAGGTGAGGCAAATATATCACCCACTTCGGGAAAAAAGGTGAGGCAAATATATCACCCACTTCGGGGAAAAAAGGTGAGGCAAATATATCACCCACTTCGGGAAAAAAGGTGAGGTTTAAGAAATCAAAATGCGGTAAATTTATCGCTGTTTACTAGACGTGGCTGCTGCTGAATACCGTGTTATTCCGACCAGTGTGTTTCTCACTTAAGTAAAGTATGATAGGTACGCCTTTGTTTAATGCTGCTATGTAAGGTCAAATTAAGAGTTTTTAAATGAGATAAATGAGATTGACATGGCCTCTTGTAGTTTCCTTATTAGTGCTTTCGTTGTCGCCGCTTATGTAGGCACCAAACAGTGAAATATATTTATTTAGATATCTAAAAAACATTGGCAGTGTTTTTAGTATTTATTCCATTCATGTCTAACCTTAACCTAAATTAAGTCATCATCATATGCTTCGCCTTAAATGAAATTGTTAATCTTCTAATCATCAATTTTCTTCATTAACTCGACTATATTACAGAAAGATATTTTTGGGGAGGGGCCACAAATTATATCCAATGAGAAGCTAGAAAGCAATATTTTCTAACTTCTCATTGGTCAAAATTTGTGACCCTACCCCAAAAATACCTTTCTCTATTACATAAAGTTAGCAGCTTATTGTTAGCAACTTATTATTTATCTTCTCTCAGGTTCCGGCGAAGGAGAGTTTCTGTTCCCTTCTGACATTGCAGTAGATGTTTGTGACAACGTGTTCGTGTGTGACTGCGACAACAACCGTATACAGGTATATTATCTTGTAACAACTTAGATTTACACATCATTTACTTGCCCAAACCTCATGAGCAGCTTACCACTAATCGTTGGTTAAATTTGGATGATATGATGATATTTGAATCAAATGTATAAAATAGTTGCCATTACTTATTCATTAGGAATGATCTTAGATTTCCTTGTACAGGTGTTTGACAGTGAAGGAGCGTTTATCCGCGCTATAAACCTGGACCGCGCAGGCACGACTCTGAGGAAGCCCCTGGCTGTGTCAGTTGATAAAGACGGAAATGTGGCAGTCTGCGACACGGGAAACCACAGAGTGTGGTTATTGTGAGAAGATTCTCGGTTAATTAATCACTGTGCTGTTTCTACATATTTGGGAAATGTCTGGTGTGCAATGTGCAATGTTGCGCAATGCACGTGTGCAATGTTGCGCAATGCACGTGTGCAATGTAACGCAATGCACGTGTGCAATGTTGAGCAATGCACGTGTGCAATGTTGCGCAATGCACGTGTGCAATGTTGCGCATGTATAGAAATTGTATATGACGCAGAATATTGCGCAGAAACTGCACACAGTACACGGTTCCAGCTTGCCGCGAATTTCTTAAATGAGTAGGGATATCATTATAACCACAGTTGAATAACTAACAGTTAGACAATTTTATATCTATCACTTACTAATTAAGTCTTATCAGACCTGAAGTTATTGTTGTTATAGTAACTTGTTAACTTATTGTTTTTTATTATTGACTCAAATAGCTGTTTAACTAAATTATTTCTATTTCAATTTGTTAATTTATTCAGAAATTTTGCCAAGCAAAGTTTAGTAAACAGGGTGCAAATGTTTATAAAAATGCCATTGTTTCCTATTACCGTATATGCCCGGCTTACGATGGCAAATTGTTCATGAAACTTGCACTTAGATATTTTGGTTTCAAGTGGGGAGGGGGCCTTTTTCAGGTCCTCATTTCGAGCAAGCTCGACTCCCAGAGGTGTGCACTGATTGTTAACGGGTGTGTTATGTTGTGGGTGGGCCGAAGGATCAACCAAGCTACATGATGTGTACGGAGCAGATATTTGAACGGACACGATTTCCACCGATAGTCAATTCAGAAAATTCATGGGCCGGCACCGTGCCGAGTCGGGTATGATCCGACAACCTCTGCATTGTCTAGATGAGTGCTCTACCAATTGAGCTACCGGCCCTATACTTAGATATTTTAATATTATGATAGAAAATATTTTCTAATAGAATTTATTTTTCTGTGTTGATAAATCGTGCTCATTGTTTTCAATTGATTGAGTTGATTGATTTTTTGACAATTACAAGCAAGTTAGCTATAATATTTGTCTTAGTATGTATGATGTTTTTACATGACATCAGACGATGTACTATTCAATATTTTGTTTTCATCCTATGTTTAAGTTGGATAAAATCATATCATGTTCTTAATGTCATATCAACCGACTCCATATAATTCATTTGAACTTGAGTTTTTCTGTTTCACCTTCGGTGTGCTGAATGTTTATATTTAAAAACAGGCCATTACCTGAACAAAGAATCATTATATTGATTTTAAATCTAAAGTTTAAGAATGCAAATGCCATCAACTTCAATTTCCATCGCTAGTTCTTTGTTCATTAACATTTATCCAGGTCCAGATTCTTAAACTAACACTAACAACTACATGCTAACAACAAAGTTAACAACCACTAACTACTCACTTCTCAATAGGAAGATGCCTCGACGTGAGTACAAGATAGTAGTCCTGGGATCAGGCGGGGTAGGGAAGAGCGCGCTGACCGTCCAATACTGCTGCGGCACCTTCGTCGAGAAGTACGACCCAACAATCGAGGATTTCTACCGGAAAGATACGGACATAGACAACACTCCTATTACACTAGAAATCCTGGACACTGCCGGAACGGAACAGTTTGTCAGCATGAGGGACTTGTACATTCAGAACGGTCAAGGCTTCCTCATCGTCTACTCTATCGCCAACTACCACTCCCTGCGCGATGCGCAAACCCTCAAGGACACGATACTGAACATCAAGCACGTGGATGAAGTACCGATAGTTTTGGCGGGAAACAAGAAAGATCTGGAGGACCAACGTGAAGCTAGCTACCAGGAAGGGAAGGAGCTGTCCAAACAGTGGGGATGTCCATTTTTCGAGACTTCTGCCAAACAGGAGATCGGAATTCAGGACATCTTCACGGCCCTGGTTCGGGAGATGGAGAGAATTCCCATTCAGAGTTACGGGCGACACAGGCGCAGGGGAAAGAAGTCCAAGTGTACCATTCTGTGAGAGCTGGGAACTTTTGTAATGTTTTTAAGAGATATACTACTGTATGAGAGAAGGAGCCAAGTAGATGAACATGTTCTTGTAAAACAAGCAGTGGACGTTAGTTTGGTGTGTCATTTATGTCACGTGATGTCATGATGATGTCACGTGATATTATGATGTCACGTGATAGCACAACGGCGTTAACAGCTGGTCTCCCTGCATGAAATAGTCATTATCTAAACATCTCCCGGGAGACCCCTGTCGTTGTGAACCTTCTGTAGAATGTCTTTTGGATGAACTGTGTCTGTGATCTTATTGGATGTTAATACCACGTGTACACGTGATACCGCATAAACGTTATATTATAGTTCTTAGCTTTTCACTGGGACAAGAAAACTGAAAACTTATCAAATCTCTGTGTGGAAACTTGCTGCGATTGATCGTTACAGATATAAACTCATACAACAGTTTGCATCCTCATCTTGAACAGATTTATAAAGATGTCCTCACTGCAACACGTATATTGAGACTTTGAGAGTTGAATGTTGTCGTTGATGTACACTGAAATTCAGAGATTCTGAAATCATATTATTCTGTAGAGTTAAGAAGTAGGTCATTCTTTCTCTCTTCTGTCTTACTGTTTCTGGAATTTATACGACATATTTTTACCGTGCAAGGAAATTTCTTGAAACCAACGCACTATAATACATTTTCGGAGATCATCTGTGTCAATGAACAAAGGTACATTTTTTATGCATTTAAATTGATTACTAAAGTACCAGTAAGGTACCGTAATATTGGATGATTATGTTGTAAATTTAAGCTTTGTTGTTTTTACGAAGGAGAAGGTGGGCAAGCAAAATTCTACGATTTGTAGTTCTCGTGTGTTCACTGAGGTTAACGATGATTATGATTGTAATAAACTTATGAGGAACGTTACTCTTGGGGTGATGTCGCAAATTATTTTTGACACGTGACAGAGAAGCTAGGTCTGACCATTTTGAACGTCCAGACCCCTAACATACGGGGATTGCAACTTGTGATAGCAACCTGCATTTTTTTCATAACTACAGTGATACGAACTAGCCCGATCATTGCAACATGCATGTGCATTGCACTTACTTAAATGTCAGAAGGAATTTACAACACCGCCCCTACTGTAGCGTTTTCTGTAAAATTTTGAATGATTCAAACACTCTTCTGCTTTTTTAAATTAAAGATTCAATAAATTCGTGCCTTGTGAGCTTGATTTGATACATGGGCCGCCTAAGTTGTTGACGACAAATTCTAATTTAAAACTATTATTATTGTAGTGTGGGTTAAGATACGAAAATTTATTGAACATTATTTCTACTCTGTTTTATACAGAAATTTGTTAAGATATACTAATTTTGGTATTCTATTAGATTAAAATTTCTGGCATGGCATGAGGAATGCGAGCAGTTTTCGCTGGACTTTTTTGGTATCACTAAAACCTAAAAGTGGTAAAAGATTAAACAATACACGGTATAAATTGGTTAATTCTCGCCTACACGCCATGCAACAAATTGATTATACAAGAATGCCGATCTTGTAATTGTAATACCGTGCGTTAGAACTGTTTTTTCCTAGTTTTGCAAGTTTAATTTTTTGTTCCGAATTTATATCGAATTTGTAGATTAAGGCTGGTATGCGTCCTACACGATATCGTTCTTGGACCATATTTTAGATCTGTGTTTGGTAGAATGTGTGAGTAGGAGACGCATTATAAAGTTTTTTAAAGAAAGCGGAAAGAAAGATGATAATTCTTAATGGTTTTTAAAGAAAGCGGAAAGAGAGATGATAATCTTGATGGTATTTTCTGTGCTGAAATGTGATAATGATGCATCATGATACATTCTCTGTTGCATTATATTACCTACAATAATCTTTTTGCAAACTTGTGTAAATATTGATTATTAAGTTTTGACATAATTCATCAGTTTTATTGTGACAGAATGGGTAATAACTTGCTATTTAAGTACTAGGATGGAATTTTTGGCTTTGGCATTTCGACTTTCTAATTGATGTGGACCACATATACATCTGCAATGTACATGACATGAATTATAACTGATACGACTGCTTCTGACCATTATATTAGGCGGTCAATGAAATGGTGACATATAATTTACAGACTCACAAAAAATCAATGCCAGTAAAATAAGTCATTTTAAGTTCGATTTCAGTAAACTATGAAATAATAGATAGGCTGCACGAAGTTCTGTGAGAGTGTAAGCTATGTCTCATGTCCTAACTAACACAACTAGTCTATCCAGGATGGCTCCAGAAGAAAGCGAAGACGACACAACAGATCGTCCTGTAGAGATAATCACGATAAAGGAAGAACCTGTTGAAGAGGGATGTTTCTTATCTGCAGCAGGATATTCTGGGGAGGATAACTACAGTAGGACTGTAGTTGAGGGTCCTTACTCCGCGGTTATCTCACAACGTCAACACGATTCATTGGCATGTACTACTACCAGTGTTTATGGCAATCTAAGCAGTATTCGAAATACTGGTAGTAGCAGTACAGCACAAACAAACACACAGACAAACCTACAACCAAACACACAGACAAACACACATCCAAACACCCAAACAAACACCCAAACAAACCCACAAACAAACACACAAACAAACACACAAACAGTGTTCAAGTCGTACTCTCTGGCGAATATTCCTAAGTTCGGAGAGAACGGAAGAGTGTTGACTTTAGGACAGAGACTGGCACTGATAAAGAAGAAGCAGGAGGAGGAGGAAGAGAAGGGAAGAGAAGCGTCGCCACCTAGACTTTCGTCTGTAGGTCTGCTTGTTTTATAATTTTTCCCCTTTTTACATCTGTTTATAATTTTCTGAAATTGATTGTGAAGCTTAAGTTTTTATCAGTAATTTGATAAAATTTGTAGAACTTCAATAGGCACACACTTATGGAAGGTATTGTAACTCATCCTCCATCTCTCAGGTAATTTCTACAGAGGGAGAAGTAACAACTTCCACGTCCCATGTTGGGGCACGTGCAGAATCTGATCACGTGACTTCAAGTTCTGGTAACGTGGCTACAGCCCAGGACAGACTTGATACTTTCTCGGGTACTTAGCTTTTAAATGTTGAACTTGTTCTTAGACTTAATGGTGTCGTTCAAAATTCAACAAATAATTAAAATTTTGTTCAGACTATATTTGTATTTTGATAGATTGATATTCTATTTCTTTTTCTGAAATATCATCATGATACCCAGGCTTGAAGTACCAGATAGCAATGAAGGTCCTGGTACCCGAAGAGGTAAACAAGATAATGTCCCGTCGTGGAAAAGAATATTATACGCAGAACGGGTAAGCATTCGGCATTACCCGTAACTATTTGACAGAACTAACGAATACCGTTGTCTATGACTATCGGATATGACACAATTAACGATATGGATTACTCAAACTGAGATGTTTGGTACTTATCCACAGCCATTAAAGTATGAAAGAAAGTAGGGGTTTCTGTTTCTGAAGTCAACAAATTTACCACCGTACGATAGATGTAACAATTAGTAAACTCTAAATAGTGTCCCTATTCTACAGGTTGCGTATACTGCGATTTACAAGAAATCATTATCCAGTTTACAACGAGTGTCAAGTCTACATGAAGGGTGATCCAAAACAGGTGCAGACTGCAAAGAGGGACTATTTTCAACCAATCACGTAGCTTAATTTTCAGTTCTAACCAATCAAATGATTTTTCGAGTTTAAACAATCACTGCATCAAACGGCTTTTTGGCACGGACTTCAGATCTACATTCTTTGATGAGATCTTTCTACCGTGGCAGAAATAAGTTAAAATCAATACAGAGTATGAGACTTATCAAAACTGTTCAGGTTCTGGAATGTCTTGTCCTGATAGCAGATGACCTCCGCAAGCATTGCGAACGAGGACGGAACAGGAAGACAAGAGAAGAAATGATGTTTCTAGTTCTACCCGCCATGATAACTACTGAGGTTAGCTTAATTCCGCAACAGTCAACACGTGATCTTTTGTCATTGACCAGTAAGAACCGACAATTTGTTATAAAATTCACAGTTTTTTCTTTAAATTGATAGTGGCTGCCTAAGGCCGTGATAATAAACTCAATATTGAAATCGATCTATTATTACCTGTGTGACTTATATTTCATCTCCAATCTTTCCTTCATCTTCCCTAAATCTTCTTCAATCTTCTCCAATCTTCTAAAACTTCTTCATTCCCCTATAAATCTTCCCTAAATCTTCTCAAACTTTCCCAATCGTCCCTAAATCTTTTCCAATCTTCTCCAATCTTATATCAAAACTTCTTGATTCCTCTCTAAATCTTCCCTAAATCTTCTAAAATTTCTCCAATCTCCCCTAAATCTTCTAACACTACCCAGCTACTACGACACCGGAAAGGAAAACGTGTAGTACGACACATAGAAGAAAACAATGGAGTGTGGGTGCAGTTAGATGACAGTGCAGTGCAAGGAGAGTGTGTTATCAGTGTTACTGGACATGAGAAACAGATGAAAAACGGGTTGAGGTAGGGTGCACTTCTACTATACATAGTAGACTATAGTTCTATAGTATACATAGTAGACTATAGAGCTATATATAGCTCTATAGTCAATAGCTCTATAGTCGTAGCTCTTCAGCCTGAGGTTTTTTTTTGTTTCTTTTTTCATTTTTCAACTTATCAACTTATCCACTTTTGTGATTTTTTATCAATTAGTCAACTACCTAGTTTGAGCTGTATGGAAGGACACAACCCCCGCAAGATACCTAGCACCTAATTATTATTTACAACATACTTTTTCAGGCAGCTATTGGAGGAAATAGTAACATCTTCTCAGGCTGAAACATTACCTTCTCTCTTTTACTACATTCCATCTCCTCGATATAGACAACATCACTCTACATACCAGGGTACATGTCGTGGTACATACCACGGTACATACCATGATACATCCGGTCACGGTTACAATGTAGAACACTCAGATGGTGGTTTTAGTACTGGTACTGGTACTGGTACTGGTACTGGTACTGGTACTGGTACTGGTACTGGTACTGGTACTGGTACTGGTACTGGTACTGGTACTGGTACTCCAGCATGGTTGCCCTGTGATAGACAGGAATTTCATCGTTGGAACACTCACGGGGATTTCCGCTTTTAGTATCGCTCCTTTAGTTAAAATGTACTTTAATTGTGGGATTTGTACACTTAAGTTTTATCCAATTTTTTATAGGTATTGAGGATGAAAACTTCTTAACTTGTAGCTGTTATATAAGCTGCAAGTTGCAGCCAATATAACGGTTTTACCCTGCAACTGTCTTCGGGAAAGTCTGTAGAAACTTTTAAGGTTGCACACGTTGGTTAAGAGAAACCAACTCGGTGCATATTAGTCAGAATCAGTTGAATTGAAAATTTTATAATTTATTTCATAGGATTCATGTATTTAGATGATAATGTATTTTTTGAATTTATTTGACTCTATGAGTATGCCTGAATACATTTTTAGTTTCACTTTACACACAATTTGTCAAATCCAAAAAAATAACTAAGGAAGAAAGATCAGATGTAGAAATTTCTTTTAATTCCAACCCTACCAATAAAACGCCGACCCAACTCCAACTACATACCTCAACTCACAAGCAACGCCACTTTCTTCTCCCCCTCAGTTAATCACACTAATCAAGTAATTACCATGACGACAAGTAATCACCATGACGACATTCCTTTTCCTTCCGGGACACCAAACTAGTCACCAGCAGCTGTAATTGAGATACTCTACATAGTTTGAATTGTACAAGGTGGTATTCGCCGGGCCACATACTTCTTTCTGCCGGGTCCGAAGTTTTAAATATTCTCCAGTCATTCTGCGTATTGTTAAGTTAGTAGGTACATGTTGTAGAAAGGGGACAACTATTCTCAACGTCATCATGTAACTGTTGTTACTAATTAGGAATTACTTTAACTGACATTTTGACGTTTGGGGAGGATGTTTAAGACTGTAGGGTGACAGATGATGTCGTATTGCAATTGAAATAGAAATTCTAGACAATCTTCGGTATTTCTAGTATCAAAATTCAAAACGCCTGACAAATCAAGGATCGGATATGATTTCGGTTTGTATATCGCGAAACTTTTACCATTACAGCTTCTAAACAAGAATACCAAATTAACTAATCAGTGAAATAAAAATCTACATAAACTAGTTGATCGATTTAAGTTTCTTCACAGTAGGAAAGTTTCTGTCACAGTACACATCTTTCTGTCACAGTACAAAAGTTTCTCCCAAAGAACGCAAGTTTTTTAATACTTGTCTCAGTAGGTGAATAATGGTAGAAGAGAACGGCAAACAAGATGAAACTGCCAGTGAAACTTCAAAAAAGGTAGGTAACCTCAGATTATAATCACAATTACGTGTAATTTATATTTCCGTAAATTACATGCGCATATTTGTGTAAGTATTTCAGTTAATTACGTGCGCATATTTGTCCGATTAATTTAATAATGGGTACACGTACGATATACGCGCTCTAAATATAAACTCTTCCATATAGTGCTGGAAATCTGAAAATAGCAATTCTTCTACTGTCACTTGTAACATGATACAGCCGGACCCGGATATCCATGAAGACAGTGCTTTGTCGTGTACATAGATCATCTGTTTTAGTCTATGTGTGATACTCTATACCGTATATACTGTATATATACAGTGTATGCACACTTTTATCACATACTCAATCTATTGTTTTACTTTAATGTACTGATTTGTACTTACTAAGTTCTTATTTAATCAAATTTTTGCTCAATATTTAACTGCATTATCAAAACTCAAAAGTATGACAAAAATGTGAAAATTTCCAAATCTCTGATACTGTTGAACTTACAGAAGGCTCCGGCTGTATCATCCGAGAAGATAGCGGTAGTTTTGAGGAATGTCGGGAACGCACCAATACTGCAGAAACAGAAATATAACGTGAGTACTTGTACACTCTACATTATGCATTATACATGATGTTGTTTTTTTAAATTTAGAGTTGTTTTTTCAAATTTAGAGTTGTGTACATTTTACGAATGTGTCGTTTTTTGTTCGTGTTGTGAACTCAATTCTCCATTCTGTTCATTAATCATTATCAGCGATCCAGCATAAAAAATGAACGCTTTAAAATCCATACCTTACCAAACTATACCGCTCATTGCTTTGAGCATCGTGCTAGCTATAGTGCCTAGCTATAATGCCTAGCTATAGTGCTATGTTCTTATTAAATCAAGTTTTTGTGTGTACTGATAGCTATAGTATCAGTACACACTGTGTTACTGTGTTACGTGTGTTGCTACATCTGTAACGTGATACTCTGACCTCTCTGTGATATGTGAGGGAATACAGTTTGACAGGGCGTGTCTTAGCCTCGTGCTATTGACGTATAGTGTAGTGACTGTGTCTTGGAAGTCAATATGATATGTAGTGTAAGTGTGCCTGCCTGCCTACCTACCGTCTGTCTTTCTGTCTGTCTGTCTTTCTGTCTGTCTGTCTGTCTGTTCGTCTGTCTGTCATGTCTGTATGTCTGTCTGTCTGTCTGTCTGTCTGTCTGTCTGTCTGTCTGTCTGTCTGTCTGTCTGTCTGTCTGTCTGTCTGTCTGTCTGTCTGTCTGTCTATCTGTCTGTCTGTCTGTCTGTCTGTCTGTCTG
>JH153913.1:165090-185296 GCA_000226015.1 Mnemiopsis leidyi | reverse complement strand
AATTTGACCATGGCCACAGGGCGTGGACCAAATGGTCAACAATCGTGGTCATCTTTACGTCCCCCCCCCCTCAACAATTAGAATTACCAGCTAAAATAGAAAAGATGATTCCTTTGCTGTGTGATATGTTTGGTATGACTTGTCGGGTGTGACATCAAAAGAACTAAAGTAAAGTGTGATTTGGCCAGTGTGATATACAGTTGTGACGTGTGTAATATATTACATTGTGTGTAATGTCTAGTAGGTGCTATGAGGTTAACTGTCAACTGTGTTGATGGAATGCTAAAACATACGCCTAACATCAAGTGTACTAGTTATCGTGGGATTACTGTGGCTGACCACAACTAAAATATTATCGTTTCAAGATATTTTTTTCGAAAACGACAATTTTTTACTCTCGTTCGCTAGGTGGATTATAAAATTTCCTCCTTACAAAGTTCGAATGACGACTTCTCAATACAGGATAGCAAGATGTTTCAGAGTGACCACGCCCATGTGCCACGTGTCATAAATATACTCCACGTGTCACTGATCACGTGACTTAACTGTAAGAGAAAGCTGGTTACCTTAACGATCTATAAATCAGGTTCGTATGTGTGTTTTGATTTAAACCATATTTAAATTTGAGTGTAATTATGCTCGGCATATGCTGAAACTTGCTAAGATTTACTATTTACATGTACAACTGGAGACTTCAAATTAACTTATTAGCCCATTCATAATCAAGCCTATCTTAAACTTTGTTATCTACATCAAATTTACGTACTATAAAATTATTTCAGGTTAAATCGCACCATGACTTAGGGGGCACCCTGTAGAATACAAGACAAATCATTGATCATGTCGCATGTCAGCAAGCAAATTGATTTTACAACATCGAGTGGGAACTGTGAGTAATCAACCCACCCTCATATATATACAGTAAAGCCTCGATTGACCGTGCCTCTATTTGCCGTGTCCCTCGGTTTACCTTGCCTCTATTGACCGTGTCCCTCGGTTTACCGTGCCTCTATTTACCGTGTCCCTCGGTTTACTGTGCCTCTATTGACCGTATCCCTTGATTTACCGTGCCTCTATTGACCGTGTCCCTCGGTTTACCGTGCCTCTATTTACCGTGTCCCTCGATTTACCGTGCCTCTATTTACCGTGTCCCTCGGTTAACCGTGCCTCTATTTAACGTATCCCTTGATTTACGGGCCTTGCCACTTCCCCAAAAAGGCCCGTTAAATAGAGGTTTTACTGTAGTACTACTACTCATATATATTACTATAACAGCAAAGTTCTATAAATCATCATAGATATAGTATGCTCGACGTCTCTAATACTCGTTATGCGTTACACGGTACAGATAATATAATATTGTTAATGAGGAAGACTTTTATATTAATTAATACACATATCCTCTCGGTGTGTGGTTGTATGAGTGCTGATAGATATCGGAGTGATACCCAGAATAGATACTATCTGGGTAACAAGATACAACGGTCTGCAGTGAGCTGTTAGAGGTGTGATACATATCTTGCCGGGATCTGTAATTCTTTCTAGATACGCTGGGAAGTGAGATATTCAAGCAACTAGACCGATTATTTAAAGTATGTTTTGGCCTCTGAAAAAAGTAAATTTTGATTATTAGCCGGTTATTTGAATATCAGATTATTTTCAGGAAAACTGTTGAACTTTGTAATTCTGTTTTAATTTCAACATTTTGTGAAAATCTTTTGTAGGTAAATGGCCCCTAGCACAATAGTTACTTACTTTAGAGTTTAGACATACAACAATTTCCAAACAATTAGTTAAATTACTCTCAGTCACTTTAACTGTTCACCTGAACTACCATACACAGATCCCCGAAACACACACACAAACAGACACACACAAACAGACACACACACACACACACACACACACAAACAGACACACAAACTGTCCTGCTATTATAAGATATCATGTACTTAGTCACATTAGATCATCTCCCTTTTTGTAACAGTGTATTGCTAGTTCCCCACATCTCCCTAGATCTTTATTCACGCAGCTGCATTGAACCGATTGTATTAGGTGTTATGTCACTGATTTAAGGTTATTTTAGCAATGAAATACATTGTCCAATTATTAGGCTATTATCACATCTTACCCGCCTTGTCAAAGCACCAATTTACACCATAAAAATCGTACGTGGACTTGCCGTTGGATCTCCGAGTTAAACAAAATAGCATGTTACGATCCAAAGCAAATTATCAATGCAGATTTTGCCAATATTTTTATTCTGAATGAACAAATATTGGAATACATGTATATGATAATATACAAGTGGAACTCAACTGTATTACCCTAATCTATCTGAACCCTAATAAATGTATGATTACAGATAGTTTGGAGTGTTGTAACATGGAGTATGTATTAAGAAATATGTATTAAGAAAAATATGTATTAAAAAATATGCGTACAACATCATAATTAAAATGTCTGCATATATTTGTACCGCCCAATCCTTATACGACAGCCTCGCTTTAATTCGTTTTCTTTGAGGTCATACAACCTTCAATTTGATGCATGATAGGTAAATTAAATACACTCCATATTATACACTCCAGTACATTTGCAAGTATCGCACATTTCCGGCTAGTACAACTAGCAGCAGCCCCCTCAATAATAAAACATAGAAAGTGTATGTAACCCCAAGTAAACTAGTGACAGTGACAATGGCACGCTCTGTGTGTAATGCACCTTGTACTGCAAATATTTCCAATTTAGATAAGTGGGTGAGGATTTTGTGTTTTACCTTGTTTGTCGTCACGTGTTTTGTCGTCACGTGTTGTGTCGTCACGTGTTGTGTAGTCACGTGTCTACGTGTTGAGTAGTCATGTGTTGTGTAGACTGTAGTCACGTGTTGTGTAGTAACGTGTTGTGTAGTCACGTGTTCTGTAGTCACGTGTTCTGTGTTAACTGTAGTCTGTCCTGTATATGTAGCGTGTTTTGTATTGCTACCATCCTCCACAGTCTTGTGAATAATTGCTTTTGATTGGATAATAATGAGCACATTGACAATTGAAGAACGCACATTGTATTTGTCGAGACTTTCAATTTACGAATAAGTGTCAATATTCAGGCACTTGAATTAGAGATTGGAGGTAGACAAGATTCCCCACTGTACACAAACACATTACTACATTACATTGTAAATTATTAGTTGTTACAATATGTCCCCAATTCCTCAAATGTCAAAAACAGCGACCTAAGAAAACGTAAAAGTTTTAAAGATAAAATCTCAAAATGGTAACATACGTAATTTCTCAACAACAAACAATATAGCCAATATCACCTCCATGGTTTAAAAAGACACGTATCACTTTTGATTTAGGTTTTTAACAAATTTTAAGAAATTAAAACACTTGATTTTGAATTGCTATATAGGTGGAAACTGAAATATTGGTTACTGGTAACCATATTGTATTGCTGATCTTGAATGTCGAAAAAATTCTATATTTTTTATAGATAAGTAAATTACTGTAACGTTGTTGAATTACTATTGTGTTAAAAAGTTACTTTTAACATCTTATGTAACATCATGCAGGAAGGAATCTGAAATACGAAAAACAGATCACCAAAAAGTCAGAGTTGATGATTTAGTGAGATCTCTACTTCCTCTAAACTCACATACTCCTTTTTTATGACACTACCACACAGGTATTTTGTGTTAGTTAGTTAGGTTTTATCATTTGTTGATTTCATCATTTGTTGATGATTCTATTTTATCAATTTGCATATATTGTATAAGAAATGGGCAAGGTTAACATTTTTTAGGAACCGCTTAACTCCTGAAAAATTCAAGCTCCTCTTGTCCTGTATTGATTTTGGGGATTAAGTTGGAAATTTCCCTCCTTTTTAGCTTTTAATTTCTGAGTGAAGCGAGTGATTCGCATAACTTTGAGTAAACTCATGCTGATCACAATATACAGTACAAGGAGGTGGGTAACGTTAGTAAGCTCCTCTTGCAATGCACAAACCCACCTATAAAAGACTTGTACTCGTCATCGAGTGATACAGAGTATCCTCAAATTGTTTGTATAATAGTAGTGTTGAAAGTATTAAAACTTTTTTCTTTTGTGTTGAAGAATTTATCATATTATTGAAATTGTGCTAATTGTTTGCCATCAGAAATGAGTTTTACCCCTTGAGTGAATCGGGTGCTAATGTGTTATGTGCGATACGATAATTCCAGTATCAGTCTGTACATTGACTATAACATTGATGTTTATGTTTAATATAATGAATGTAATTTGTTCACGTAACTCTTCTGCATTCCACGCAATTGGCCTAGTGGCCTACTTAGCGGTGCAATAATTTTCTTAACTCCACGTACGCGGCAATAACAATTTATTGGCATCCATCGCAGATTCTTTGCGCGCAATTAGGCGCGTTTTCCCGCGCGCGCAGTTTAGACGACCATCTATTTTGATTTTCCGTCCTCAACTATTGAACCGAATTTCCGCCTTCGGTGATAGCATCGAACTAGTCCGTAGTCGTTTCCGTAACCAAATTCTATGAGCAAATTGTTTTGACAACTTCTTTTGACAACATTTCCTCAATTTATTATTTAATCGAGATTAATTGATGACCTGCTGAGTTGCAAACTTAAACTAAAGGCTTTGTTTTATGACCTGTACTATGACTGATTCAGCGAACAGAGGCAGTATGCTCTATTTCTCACTCTTTTCAAACCATAAATTGAAATTTTCCACTAACCCTACATTTTTGTATAGCATGGCGGCGTCAAGATCTCGACGTGCTAACGCCGGATGTCGGATGAAGGAGGTTATGGAGAAGAATGAGATAGACCCTTTCTACGCGGGATTGTACGGGGGTTTCTACGATGAGGAAAACGACGCTGTAAGTTTGCACGTGTGCTTGTGCGGTTAAGTTTGAATGCCTGGTTGCGTTTGTAAGATTGTATGCCTGATTGTGTGTGTGTAAGTTTGTACGCCTGGTTGTGTGGCGTTGTTTGTAGGCGGAAGGTGTAGCCGTTTTTTTACCTTACCATGAACAACATAGGGCGTTTCACGGGACTCATTGCGCGCCGACAGGACCCTTTGTGCGATTTAGGCACACTTTTTAATTTTGTGTGCCAGCGCGCAATGGGTCCGATTTGAGCGTCCTATGTTGTTCACGGTTAGTGTGCAATTCTCTTAAAGTTGTAAAGAATCCTCTTAACGCTATTTTTCAGGATTATAAATGCTCGTACAAGAACGGGAAGAAAGGTGGGAAGAAATCAGACGATCTATCAGGTTAGCAAAGTAGATCTACGTAGAGTTGGTTAATGAATTTTATGCAAATTTTAATTTTCCTAATTGATTTTACTTAATTTGTATGTAAATTCAAAACAAAGGCACAGCATCAGTATAAAATAATTACAAATACAACATCTCGAAAAAGCGGCGCACGGTTTTCGATTAGGTTATTAACCGTTTTCCACTATTTTAGATTCTGGTAGTGAAAACGACCATAGTGACGAGGAGAGTGACTTTTCCGGGGAAGAAAACGAAGAAGAAGAAAAAGAAGGAGAAGACGAAAAAGAAGAGGAAGAAAACGGTGCTGGACCGTCCTCATCAGACAAGGCTGATATTGAAGAAACACCTACAGAGGAAACACCTACAGAGGAAACACCTACTACAGAGGAATCGAGTTCAACCAAGACTGACGAAAAGCCGAGTGAGGCCGATTGTAATAGCACGAAGAGATCGAACAATGAGATATCAGAGGAAAGTCCCAGTAAACGTGTGAAAACCGGCTCATAGTTCGCTATTTACTCGGGATGATTAGGAAGACAGTACACTCGCCCATTTTGACTTGTGACATTCATAAATGTGACATTATCTGATAAAAATGCAAATTTATAATTTTCGCTCATCATTTGCATTTATGTGCTATCGGACTCAGAATTGTGGAGATTACCGCGATAAATGCGGCAGCATTTGCTGTGTGCTGTCCTCTTGGGCATGCCTGTATTTGAAATTAATTATCCCCTACCATGGAACCAGAAAAGTAATTCTAATGAAACATGATTAGAAAATATAGGTTATTGACAGGAAAGTTTTATTTGTAGTTGACAATTGCGATATGTATTGGAACGATAACAGCTTCTTAATTCGATTGTTTGATTTTAAGTTGTTTGGAAATTTATACTGTCTTATCAATACACCTGACGAAGTTATATATTATATGCCCCCACTGAGAGGATTAGATGCAGTTTAAATCGTCCACTTGAACATATTTGTAATTGCATCCTTGGTTTAATGTATCCGGGAACTAATTTGCATGATTAAAGTTGATTTTCAACATTTCTGAGACTTAAACGTTGACTGAAAAATTCGTTAAAAAAGCAGTGAGTAAACTCAAGAAGGGATTATACAATGCGTATAAAGTAGAGCCATGCCGAATCGTTTCAAGTAACAAAGTAAACTAAAAAAACTTGTTCAAGCGCATATATGATGAAAGATAGAGACGATGCGTTTATTAAATACACTATTTTGAGTATTTACCAATTTGTATTACAGCTGCGGGTTTTCAATGTTATAGTATTATCCCCTCTACCAACCTTTACGTTTCAAAAAGCGAAGTCTTTCCTCATTTGCGTACATAACTTTCCTTTCCAAATCGATTTCACCAGCAGTACAAGCTTGTGATTAGAGCTGCTATTCGAATAAGGTTGGTAGTAAAAGTAACTTGAGGGTTACTATATTTTGCTTTGTTGATGTTACATTGTTGATATATTATAAAAGTTGTTATCGATTGTTAATATTGGTGTCTTTCTTTTGTATCCGATGGCAGTCAAACAAAGCCGAAACGAGTTGTCTCACCGCCGCCGGCCCTGTACCAGGGCGAGACAACTGACATTCTGACAACGTCTCCCAAGAATCGAGTTGAATTCAAGTTGAAAATATAAATATTTCTTATCAAATGAATATAATATTAATGTAAATTACAGCTCTAAGAAACAGTTAGTTAGTTGAATTTCAACCAACTAACTAACCTTTGTCCCCTAATCTTACTCCTAACAAAAGTTTGCCTGACGTTGCGGCCTAACAACGGCAGGCTTACATAAGTCACATATTTACTTTTAGCAAACTTCTCCAATGAGCTCTATTCTAAGAAAGATATCATACTCATAGAATCATTCAACGAAAAGTTTTGAATTCCGTGGTCTTGTAATATCAGCTAGAAAAGGTTGGACCGCTCACTTCGGTCGTGATCCAGGCCACCCTAAGGCTAGACGATCTTTAGGCTCACGCAGTACATGACCTAGCATCCTCCGTCGATCACGAGCCACTCGCAGTCGCACTGACAATGGCTCGGCATTGCAGCGTTGATACATGTTTTTGTTGGAAAAGAAGTAGGGATAAGGATTCTCGTCATTCAAAATCAATGTAATTGTAAGGGTTGTTTTGAAACTTCTATTGATGATGTCAGCAAAACGTCTGTGTACTGATCTAGTAGAATACTCGAAAAGTTCACTAGGAATCCCATCTGGGCCATTGGCTCTACCATTTTTGAGACTTCTTGCAGGAGATCTGATTTCTTCACTAGTTAATGGCTTAACTAGTTGTCTCACTCAAGGCTCCAAAGGTGCTCCATCATGTCACGAGTGAGCTGCTGTCCAAGGTACTTGGCAACAACAGCTGGGATGTTGAGAGCTAGAACGTTTTTTTACTATTTGTTGTACTGATGTTGCACTGATGTAGTATTGCAAATAACATCGGCTGCTTCTGATCGTGAAATAGAAAGTTACTGCTGATCTGATCGTTGAGGCAGTTGATGGGTTATCTAGGACTAAAATTTCTATACGATGACTGGTCATTATTACTATTAAGCTGCTGCCTCTATTGAAAACAAGTCTATGATCAGAGTATGTCACTAGGTGCCTGCGTTAGATCTAGAATCTTGCAGCATTGACGTTTACCCAGTGACCTACACTTACAGTAGGCAGTCCTTGTCCCAACCAGTTTAGGTAGATCTATGACGACCAAGATAACAAAAAACTTCTGATTAAAAGTCTGACAAATGTTTTCCGATCCCATTTATTACGCAAGCCCATTCCAAATTTACCCATAAAATAAAAAAGACCAAAACCGAAGTCCTCGTCTTAAATTTAGATTTAATTAAAGTCCTAGTCAGCCATGAAAAATGTCTCAACATTGGCAGGGACATTAAGGGCGTCCTTGGTCTTATAAATCTAAAATCAATAAACAGTTGTACAATTGTTGATCATTTTCTGCGAGTTTCTTGAGTGAATAGGATATTAAACTAAATGTGGCTTCTAAAATGTAAAATCGTCTAACAAAATGGTACTTCAATCAATTTTAGAATCAGTCTTACATAAAATCTTCCCGTCTTTAAAAATCGGTCATTCAAAATTTCAGTTTAAGCTTTATCGGAAACTTATTTAGGTTGCGTCACAATCGTACTTAAGATCATTATTAACTTAAAAACAGTAACACTAACAGATTTAAAAACTGACAAATTCAGTAACATAACAGTTACTGTTGGAGTAATATATCACATTTAATTAATTCAGTAACGCAACATTCAAACATTAAGTTTATAGGAATCAACAACAAACTAACAAATTCAGTAACGTAACATTGAGTTAGGAATCAACAACAAACTAACAAATTCAGTAATCGTAACATTGAGTTAGGAATCAACAACAAACTAACAAATTCAGTATCGTAACATTGAGTTAGGAATCAACAACAAACTACCACAACTACCAACCAATCCAACCACATTTACAGTTACTATGGCAACCAGGGGCATGTACGACATCATTATGTATCGTATGATGCCACTAGAGTTCATCATCAGCACAACCAGAGTGAAGATCTGAGCTGAGTCGTCTTTGTAGACTGTGCCGATAGCGGTTGTTATGATAACGTTGTTCATTACGTCTATTATCCCTGGAAGTGAATGTTGTGATATACGGGAAGTCATGTCTCAGTCATTTTGTGCATTCATGGTAACAGTTCTCACTGCACCGTGCAACTACTACGAGAATACAAGTGACACTGACAGTAGCTTATCGATTTCCATTCTATATCCTATATGCTTCGTTAGGTTGCTAAGTTTTCATAATTGTATTCCTGCATATACTATTAGTACTAAGTATCGTACAGAGAAAGATATTTTAACTTTTGGGGAAGGTCACAAATTGTTTGAGTACTTGATTATGATATGCTGCTGATAGCCTTACTCAATATATAATTTATTTCAACGGGCGATGCTGGATTCGCGTCTAGAATTTCTTTGACAGTAGGTTAATAGGGTATCAACCTACGTACTATTAATTGGCCGTCCTAACTTCTCATTGGTCAATGCTGCACTGCCAGATGAAACATAAGAATTTTGGGCAAAAGGGTCATAAAGTTTGGTGAGTGGGGCAATTGCCGCCATCAATGGATCCGATCAATGCAACAAATGGATGTTCCATTGGCGCCAATGCAATGAAGTCAGTGGTGCCAATTGTGGTCCCAATCGCCATTGGCGACCATTGGATCCATAATAATGGAACCAAAGAAACCGCTCGATGCAGCGATGCCCCATTTACGATCACCACGCACAATTCAGAGTGAATGGAAGATTTGAAATTTCAATGGCGCCAATTATACCTGCAGTGGTGCCAATGGCGACAATGCAGCCAATGGTGATTCAATGGCGAAAGTTGTGCCATGAATTCCATTGGTGACAATGGCGATTCATACATTATTATTGGCGACAAAGGAGCCAATCAAAGAATAGTAATGCTGTTAGTGGTACATTTGCAATGGCAACAGTGGTGACAATCTGTCTGAGTGGTGATTGTAAAAAGAGTATCGCCATCCTGTGGATCCATTACCATTGGTCCCACTATAATGGATCCAATGGACCAATGGTCGCCAATGGCGATCGCCATTGGCGCCAATGGAACACAACTATTGGCGCCTATAGCGATTGGGACATTCATTGGCACCACTGACATAATCGCCATTGGTGCCAATTGCCCTACTCACCAAACTGTTTGACCCTTTTACCGAATTTTGACCTTACCCCCGATTTATCTCCTTGAAGTCACGTGAACCTCTGCAATTAGTATTATTATATGAAATTTGTAAACAATCACCTATAGCAATGCCCAGAGCGTTGTTTCCCCATCTGCTAGGATACAGCGTGGGTGGAGTGTGAGAGTAATATAGCGGGAACATGAAAGCTATAAGTATGTACGCTATAACCCCCATAAATGTCGTTATCACGGCTGCTTTTTTGAAACCGATCCGATCGACTATTTTCCCTGCCGGTCTTCCGCCTGAAGTAGGAAAATTTTATAGGTTTCAGCCAGCAATTCTGACAGCTGACAGCTAGTCAATCTATTTTCAAGGTCAATTATTAGATCAATCATTAGATCAAGGTCAATCATTGGATCAACCAGTGAGTGTGTTAAATACGTGAGATTGAATGTAATACAGCTCGAACAATATTAATCCCGTCAAGTTCTCGAATAATGATAATATATAAGATAACGATTCCGAAAAACGATAATCATATAAAGATTAAAGATTTCTATAAATAATCCCCGTAAATGTATTTGTAGTCAGTAATGTTTATATTCCAAAGTCGCGGAAACGGCAAACATTCGCAATCATACATTATTATATCATATGGTATGATCATTCGACCCTAAAAGTAAATCCTGAGCCGGTAAATCATTTTCATACCGCCAGATCAGCTGATTTACTAATCAAATTTGGGATGACAATTATATGACCAATGAAAATCACATACCTAAAAGTTCAAATTTGGGATGAGAATTATATGACCAACGAAAATCACATACCTAAAAGTTCTCCCAAACCAACGAATATACCAAACTGTGCGACATAAGACCGCTCTTCAAACAGTATTCCAATGTAGGCAGGAATAAGCGGGGTGTACAGTTGAGAGTAGATCCCTACCGATTTAGATGATTTAAATGACTTGATGATGATCGGTACAAATTGTTTCTCAACTATAGGTTGAATGTTAAACTTGAATGTTGAAGTGTCCTCAATTCATGAATCAGAATGAACGTCGGTTGTCGTCGGTATACACAATTGACGGTTTTCATCGCCAGCTATATCAATAATCATTATCAATGCATAGCTTATGCCTTTATATATACTAATAGTAATATGCTCTAGCTCTAGCCCTATAGCCTTAGTCGAAATTTTAAATAACATGTTATTTACCCGTCGAACATAGTGGAAGAAGTAGATAAGTGTTTTTCCATTTAAAAAGAGGTCGTAGAGAAGCCCTCAGCTGACCAAATAGAGTCGTTTCGTCGAAATCTATAATAAAAGAATGGGATTCAAACCAATCAAAGCAGTTTAAGAACAGTTTTTGTTCCATGTGAAAGTGAAACAAATATATCGATATATATCAAATATCAATAACTATGTTGTCATCAGTCATGTGAGCATATGCATACTATTATAAAGATTTAACTTCTTTGTTCTTACTTTATTTACTAATTATAGTTATACAGGAGAGCTAATTGTATTTGTATTTAACTCAAAATTTCCAGTAAAATGGTTTTAAAATCTCCACCTTCCAAGTTCCAAAATAGTTGCACCTGATAGATTGATAAACTTTAAAGGACTCACCTTCAGGTTTTCCTTCTGAATCTAAGTATGATGCTGAGCTTGAACTACACGAAGAAAAACTTGCTTTCTTCTGAAGTGTGGGGTTTTTCTTGTTAGCTAAACCTTAAGCTGCTGCACAAATCATCAGTAAGACAAAATTAAAGTTTAGGACTCGCCAAAACTGAAAACACATTATAGTACTAGTAACTATACTAAAGATCAAAATGAAAGTTTTAGACATGGAAAAGAGTTGTAATATAAATGATATAAAATTGTTATATCAAATATATATTAACAATGTACAAATAAATATTTGCTTGTGTTTAAGAAGACTTACTGCAAGAATGGGTTGCTCCTCCTTATCCTCATCCTCGTAGTCCAGTCCTGGCGGAGGGAGGGGTGGTGGAGGGACAGTAAAGCAGTAGAGTATACAGCCCATCACACACATAGCCGTCAAGGCACCAGCTACTTTCTAGATTTTGGATTTGATCGATCATGAAAAAGGTTTTTTTGCTGGCGATTATCACCTCTGTAAATTGCTATTTCAACTTGAAGGAATAAACATTGAACATCATTCTGATCCATTTTCAGATTAGAAAAAAAAGTATATAAAGTAAAACTCTAAGAACATAGCTCCCATACCATCCTGGTAACGTCATCAAGGAACCTTCTATCTCCTATTCCAAAATAAAGAACTGTATTTCCAAACAGGATACAGCTCATGAATATCATCCAATGTATTCCACTGTTTCGAGCCATCTTGGCGGTTGTCGAGTTCTCCGTTAGAAATTGTAGACTGACTGCTCTTGAAAATGCGTTACCTGCAGGGTAACAAGGTTTTAGGTTAAGTGTTACTGTAATTACTGTTAAAAGACCAGTTGAAATACCAAGGGTAATTGCTTTAGGGTCCAACTTGGAATACCTCAAGTCAGTTCAAAAAAACTCAGATTCAGAAGACTAGAAATGAAGTATAAATTCTCATTTCTTACCAATGCCGTTGATAGCTTGTCCAATAAGAATAGTCATGTTGTAAGGGACAAAGAGAGCTAAAGTTATCGGAATGCTGCACATGGATCCTACAATCAGACTCAGTCTCATCCCTACCAACTGAAATGTTGGAACTGTCATTGACTTTCAAGTTGAAACTTTAAGTATATCATACAGTTGAAAAGAACCTGAATTTCTTCTCAATTGTAATATGAATCATTGGGAATTACTTTCATCCCGACTTCTCACCTTCATTAGAAAAGGTGTTAGAAAAGCAGCGATAACAACAAACAAATTGTTGATCATCAATCCAGTGAAGGCCGTGTGTTTGTCTACACCGTTCCTACCATTCATGTCCGAAAAAGCTGTCGGCTGAAGAACATGTAAGTGAGTTTGATCTGTTGAGCTAGGTTGACTCCGAGTAAAAAATGTCATTATTGCATGTGGTTAATGAACCTTTAGCAATGAATGAACAATTGAACATTGTTTATAAAAAAAATAATTATATGTGTCAAGGCGACGCACCAAAAAATGAATCCATAAACGAAATTCAAACATTCTGAGGACAGCCATTTTATCTACGGACCACATCTCTCTGCCAAAAATTAGATTTTTCTCACCATGACAGCGGCTCCACCGTAATAGCTGCTGTACACTAACATAACCGCCACTGCGTTTATAAGGATGTTCCTCATCCTGATTCGGTCGTTCATAGCGATCACCATACGTTCAGTTTCCTGTAAAAAGTGGGTCAGACCTTGGTAGAAATGTATATATTCAGATCTTGGTAGAAATGTATATTCAGATCTTGGTAGACATGTATATTGGGTTGCAACTTAAACCCCCTCTACAATATTTGTGATGGTTAGAAAACGTATCGTGATCTGAACCATGACTACCATGGTTACTTAATATTGAGCATGAGTTTCGATTCGGACTTCTTTTCAGAAATTTGTGTTAGTTCATGCTTTAAGACCTTTTTGAGGCCATAACGTTTTAGGCTAAGCATTTGGTCAAGAAAATTGGCATGGATTAAGCCAAAAGACCGAAGGGAAATTTCAAATTATCAACCTGCAAACACCATATTTACCTCTTATCAATCCTTAAATCACTAATACAGGTTGCATATACATAGGTTAATGTATGAAACAACGACAAAAACGTTTTACAGCCAACTGACACCTCTGAATTCACATGTCACAGTGACCCACACATGACAGGGAGGATATAACTGCTAACCCTTACCGGCAATGTAAACATTGTCAATAGTACTGGAAGTAAGCTTTACTATTGGAGCTTACTTCCAGGTACTGGTGCAACTAGCCGGTACGTAAGTGCAGTTTCGAATAATAAGCTTAAAAAACTATTTGTTGTATAGAGCAAGGTATTTTTTGTGGAATCAAAAATTGTTTGCTTTTTGTTAATTTTTACAATAAATTAGACCTTAAATATTTGAGGTATTGCCATATCCAGTGTCATGGACTGCCAGAGTAAGACTATATATAAAGATGGTAGGACCATCTCTAAGTTTGTTTGAGTTATATATATACATATATATTTAGATTTATCGTTAACTATAAACCATGACTTTAGCATTCGATGATCTTAACTATGTTTTTATGCTCCATTATATAATTAAGGATAGAGCAAATTCGTTCATAGACGCGTGAATTTTTGTTATGATATTATGATAAAGGCGCATCATATTAGATATGTACGGATACGATTTTAGAACAAGGCAAGACCAAAGGCATTTTCAAAGCATACACTTCTGTCAAATGATACAAATATCATGCACGATGGAAATTGAGTCGAGCTGCTTTATAAGGATTCTTTTCAGTTTAACAGTTTTACCAATTTTCTAGTTGCGAGTGCGTATAGTTAATAAAGTAAAATTTTGTTCATTAATGTCAGATTCATCTCATATGGTTATAGATCAATAAAATGGCAGTCTTTAATTTGAAATGGCATTCCAACTCTACGACTTTTTGACGAACAAAATTGGGTATTATGCAGGCATAGAATCTAACAAATTTAAGAAATGGTTAATTCGTAATGCAAATTCAATTTGGCCAGAGTTTCTTCCTTCATTTTCCGCATCTGTCGATTAGCAATGTACAAATACATTAGAAATTAATTGACAAATCAAGTAGAGAATTAAATTGATTTATGATTATATTAATGGTGAATTAAGCAATTAATCAAGCTCCAATAATATCGATTGAGAATTTCTGGCAAGGAAGATCGCACCTTTATAGTATAGAAATAGGGAGAATGGAAATATTGATTCCGCAACAAGATACAATGAACACCTGATTTATATGTGATTTGTCACAGATACCTTCCGAATATTTCTACTTGCATAATAAAGTTCGTCTGCTGTTGAGTTAATTTTCATTTGGTATCCATCATTTGAGGATGTTGACTTGGAGAGTCGACGTTTCAGGGAATTCTTTGAAGCAGACGCAGACATTTAGGATGTGCTCACCAGACGACCATGAACTTTATAAGCTTTTTAAATGAATCGATTAAGAATATTAGAAGATTATACATCTTCACATTGTATTTTAAAGCGAATATAACTTTAAAATTTAAATCAAGGCATAGACCAAAGTATCAAGAAATGGCAAAGGCCGAGCGAATTATATTTATAATCAATTAAAAAGAAAACGAGACAATTCAAAATCATTTCACTGCAACTGAGGCCTTAATTCAGCACTAGTGCATATGGTTAACTTTTCCATATAAGATAAGGACACCCGGGCAGATAAAACGACTTGATCTCATTAAATCTAGCATGTCTAATTCTACAAACGGGTGATTTGCCAACGTTCGGCCCTGGCAAAATATCATATTTCCAATTCCACAAAAGTTGGAAAACTTCATCGGAAACTTTGCACTTAATGACTTTATATGAGTCACGGTACACGACCCTATACGTAAGTATATAACTAATATCAGCTGAGAATGCTATATTATGTGCAAACTACTTATAAATATATACGTATTACGTGCACGATCGTCTGCGTTAAAAAACGTGATTTTATTTTTATTTTATTTTTCTACTTCAAAGTTCGAACTTATCAAAATGAACGAAAAGGCCACTGCCGATAAGAATAGAGCATAAAACTGAGGCCGATAAGAATTTAGAGGATAAATTCGATACAACTGATAGAGAAGTTGAACTGATAGAGAACTTGAAAAAAAGAAGTGGTCAAATTCAAATGAAGATAAATGTGCATGCATGATAAGTATATTTAAAAAATATATATTATGCTATCCGATTCCCGATTACAATTTATGATACTTTTATCGAAATACTTATCTCAGTAACAAATTCTTATCAGAGAAAAGCAAAAAAACCTATAGAAATCTGCAGATATCGTCTGTCACCAATGTCTTTCTATGTTACTTCTTGAGAACCTTTCAAGTTTAGTGCAGAGCTTGGGAAGAGTGGGGGCAATGAGGCCACATAATATATTGCAAATTGTGCACTCTACGCGGTTTAATTTTTTCTAAAAATATTAGCAAAATAGAAAAATGACAAAGATCCTTTCTGCATCCTGCATGCGTTAGATTAGGAAATTTTCCTTTTAAGGATTCCTTAGGAATATCATTGTCGTGCATTGCATTTGTTCTGATTAACACCAACATATTCTACCGCACTTTTGTTAATATCAATAACATTATAACTTTGTTTTGCGGCGAAGATTGCTGATTTCTCAGCAGTTTCGCAGCAAAAATTGCTAATATTGCGGCGATTAATCGCATAATTACGCGGGAAAATAGCCGAATTTCGTGACAATTTTGCGATCATAATTTCAAATTTCAAAAAATTTAAGACTTATTCTGTCAAGTACTTTCAGTTTCATACTTATGATACTAAATGATTAGGAGATCACGATGGTATAAATTTTCAAGATAATTGGTGTGTCATACGTATAAGAATCGGGAAAAATCGGGAAAAAGTTCATCCGGCGTTTTGACACGTTATTTTTTGGTAATTCCAACAAATACCTAAGCTGTACGTGTAAGCTGTACGTGTCTCTTCTGGCTGGAGGGACATTTTTGAGCCCTCCCCACAAAGCACCTTTTCTATACAGAGGAAATCTTTTTTGTGAGGTTCACTAATCATCTATTTCACGTGAAAGAAAGCGTTTCTCAATTTGTACATTGAATTTGATCGGCCATTCGGCCATACCTTGCTTATAGGAAACTGTTATGGAGGCCTGAAAAGCTGTCATATTGTTGTTTTGGTTTGAGAAAGCTGTACGTATAACAGGCTGTGTTATCTCAGATTTTCACAGAAAAACCGCTCAATTTTGTCCGCTTAAAGCTTGGAGTTTATGCTAGGATGTTTAAGGACGTAAAATTTTGCCATGTTGCAGTTTAAGTTATTTGGGATATTTTTAATTTGAGTGGAGAAAAAAATTAGATTGTTGTCCGATGAAAGTTGGGGATTTGAGATGTTAATTAGTAGCAATACTTTAAAATGAGTAGACAAATACCGTTTGATTTTATCCGTTCGATTTATAAATCCTTACGTGTGTTAATATTATAAAGGAGTAGTTATTTGATACTATTAGCTCTTTGAACTGACCAGAATGCTGGAGAGAACGGTGCAGTCGAAGATCATCAAAGACGCGACGCAAGAGTGACCAGCTAGGGCAGCAGGGCACGTGGCAGCAGTAGTGGTACGTGTGCGACGTGGTGAAAAGATGGAGTCTTTTTATAACGATTAAGACGATACAAAAAGAATCTTAGGAGTTCTTCCTCACCTGCATAGCCTTTCTCCCTAAGTCCCTGAGAAGGCTATGGCGTGTTTATACGCTTTAGACCGGGTTCGAGGTAAGGATACTGAGTATAGCTTTATGCGCCCTATAAACTGATACCTTGAATCCACATAATAACTACTAACTTATCCGTCCTAATTGCAATTCAACACTGTAATGAGTCTTGTTCTGTCTAGGTAACTTATGAGCATTGCATGTTGATAATAATTTACTTTAGTATATGTACCCCTCCTTTAATCAGTACCAACCACTTCACTTCCCCAGAGTACCTTTCCCACCGAGATCGAGTTCCTGCTTCCTGCTTTCTAGTTCCTGTTTTCTAGTCGTGTGTGTCGACAAAATCTCTGCTGCACTCCCCTGCTGATCCCCTTGATCCCTTCGGTTGGTGTGTTCCCCTTAGTTTTAGAATTAGACATACCGCTCCAATCGTATCATTGTATCAATTATCCTTCACTTCGAAACCAACATGAGCTAATTTATTCATCCTTATTTCCTTGATTGATAGTTAATGATTTCGTCGTTTATACTAAAATTATACTTTAGGTCTCGGTTCCCCTTCGCAATTGAATTTGAAAGTTCCTCTCCTTTGTGAAACGCTCTCGTTAACCCGGTTGGTAAAACTTAAGCAAAACTTAAGTCAGTTTATCTATTTATACATTTGGTAAGTAAGTAATTAATTACTTGCCTGATCAATTTGATCTTTGTAACTCATGCTTGCGTTGGCAAGAAGGTCGAAATAGGAAACATCTGTATCATATATCCGTCTAACTCCGACTCGAACTAAGGCATAAGAAAAGTAAATTATTGGGAAAATAGCAACGATCGAACGTGCCTGGCCTAATTGGCAGTACGAAACTAAATACTATTGTCATTAATTATGAGTTCTTCCCCTCCCCACTTGAAACCACAATTATGAGTATAATGTTATTTCAGCTCATTTAAATCTAAATGAATGTGTAAGATTAAGAACCGCTTAAGAACGATCCGCATTGCCCGTTAAACTTAAATTCCTTATATTGAACCAGTACATGCACGGGGTAACCGGTAACTGACCAAACCTTATTTGAATTAAACTAAAATTAGATTAGTGACTAAATTAAATTAGTAACTAAATTGAATTAGTGACGGTCAATGACGTATCAATGTAGTGTGATTCACATTAGGGGTCGTTCTCAGATGATTTCATCACCTAGGGCCAGGGGGAGGGGGTTTCCAAATTATGACGCCATGACGGTCGATTACCAGGGGGAGGGGGGTTTTGCCAGTGAAGATGCCGTCAAAATCGACAATTTTCTGGAGATTGTTCAAGATTTTCAAGACAATTTTTGTAAGAAGGACGAATGCAATTGTGAAAGGGAAATTCAATTGTGAAACAATTTTCAAGTTAATTTTTTATTAGATTTAAAATATAAAGTAAAATTGTTAATAGAATAATATAATTGCTGTAGCTGTAAAAAATAATATGGTTCATTTCTTCCAAGCTCCGTTCATATGTCTAAGGGTGTAAAAATTTGCTGACGTCATATGTAAACGACCGCTACCCCTTAACGAAAGAGTTGTCTGACTTTGTCCGACCCTCATTCGAAGCGAATAGAGGGAATATCTAGAGGGAGCCTAATATGGGAATAAAATGACAGGAGGGTGCGCCCTGCCGTACAGCGAAAAAGATCAGATAGTTCAAAGTGAACGGACAAAGAAATACTTTTTATATGCTTAATTGAGTAATTGGTATCGACTTTGATATGAAGTTACATAACGAGTAAGTGTGAAGTAACAAGATTTACGCCTCGAGCGTAGCGATCAGTGGCGTAAATCTAATTATTCATCGAAGCCGAAGGCTGAGTTGAAAACATGTTGTTACTTTGCACTTATGAGTTATGTAACGATATTATTTACCAAGTAAAAATTGCAGATAGAGTGGGGCAGTTGCTAATGATAACAAGAAAAAAGAACGTTCTCTCGTATCACTAATTTGGAGCAGGCCGGTCAGAGTCATGAACGATATTATCTAGGAAGTAAAATTAGCAGGCAGTGCGGGTAGTTGCTAGTAGTAACAGAAAAAAGGGCGTTCTCTCGTATCACTGATTTGCAGAAAGTGTGAGGTAATACGGCCACGGATAAAACTGTGAAAATAATAGCAAAAGGGTGAGGTAATACGGTGATGTAATACGAAAAAGGGTGATGTAATACAAAAAAGGGTGATGTAATACGGCCGTAAGTGCGATGTTATACGAAATTAAAAAGGGTGATGTAATACGACAACAATTTGCAAATACCACGTTTTACTCAACCGGTATAATAGCATCACGCGGTACATAATACAGTATTGCAAAGGTTGGTCCCTAGCCGAGAAGGATCACCTGACCTCATTAACAAGTGGTTAACTTATCGTTACCTTATCTTTGTTATTGAATAGTTCAGGCGATGAAATATGAATGAGGAAAATGTCTCTATCCTCTGACTGCAACTCGTTTATTGGACAAGAAGACAGTTTTCCTTGTCCATTGTCCAATCAACGAGCTGTGCAGTCAGCTAGGTTAAAGAAAATTTCTCTTGTGGTGTAAAAAGGGGTTACCCGATACTTATACACTCGCGAAACGCCGTGAAAGGGCAGAAGCGTACACACACACACGGTCTCAGGCTAAATGAGCGGTGGACCAGAAAGATTGATCCAAACGGGGCTACCAGGTGGGTCGGGCTGAGAGAAACAAACACGGGATGTACTGACAGAGAAGTGATAGAATACAAACAATCACGAACCGTGTAGAAATAGAACAATCC